>WTSP01018214.1:0-16870 GCA_025331215.1 Actenoides lindsayi | reverse complement strand
CGCGGCCAAGGTACGCGGTGCTCGTCCCCCGCCGGGCGGGAGGGGAGCGGGGGCGATGATGGCGCCAGAGGTTTGGGGAGCGGGGCTTGGGTTGGCGGCTCTGCGCCCTCGGCCGGCGCGGGCCTCGCTCGGCTTGGCCTCATCGCCCGCCTCGGCAGCTGGCGGGGATCGCGGCCTAAACCAGCTCCCAGACTCCTGTAAGGCCGGGGTGGTGGTTACCGGGAGGACTGCCCAGTGCCTCTTCCATAGATGTCCGCTGCCCCGGCCGGCACCCACGTCTCTGTCTCCGCGGGCAACAAGGAATTTGGCCCCGTGCTAAATAAACTAATGCTTTTCAAAGCAGTGGTGATGTTAACTTGAGATGGTTTGTCCATGTGAGCTGCCAACACCAGTTCGTGCTGCAGAGATACTGAGAGTTCAGGAGCAAGCCTGTTCCCTCTCCTTACACCTTTACATTTTAACCCAGCAGAACACCAGCGGTGCCTTTCGGACACCAAGGTTTTCCCTACACAGGCCTCCAAGGAGCAGCTTTTTGTCTCGTGTCACACGTGTGGCTGCCCTGTATCAGTCCGTGTGTGCAAGCTGCTTGGAGTGATGGATCTCAAGAAACAGGTGAAAAACTTTGCCTTTCCAAGTGCATTCCAGATACAGTCTGGAAAGAGGCGGTGGCATCCAGAGGAGACCATACTGAAGTGGACAGGCTTGGAAACCTTACAGCGCTGCACACAAAGTTTAGGGTGCCTCTTTCATTTTCCCAAACAGTGAAATGTATTTCCTAGATTTTTCCTCTGGATTGGACTTTAAATCCAAAGTTCCATCACCACTGTTGCTGGAAACAAAAACAGAACCAAACCAGAAATTCCAGTAGACATCAAGCAAACATTGTCTTCCTACTATCTTCCCTGCTCCAACTGGTCTATCCTGCAGCTTACGGGGATTGCACCCCTTGGGGTTGTAAATGGAGGCTGTTCTTCCCTGCTATTTTCCTGGCCCATGCTCAGCTCTTCCTCAGAGGAAGACTAAATATAATGTCACCCTGGGACCTATCCACTGATGACAAAGCAGTCCTGCTGTTTCTAGTCTTTAGTTAGCTGATTGTTTTGCGTATGATCTGCCCTGTTGCTGGGAGCATAATAGCATGAACTTAAGACATCATTCCAGGCCCCAGCCTCTGGAGACACAGTTCCCAGCTGAGGGATGGGTTGTTTTCCATGTTCTTTTTGTTGAAGTCCGCTGGGGCCTTGAAATCATAGAGCGAAGCAATTAGCTTAACTCAGTTTATTACAAATGATAGCACAGGCTGCAAAAACAACGAAGAACTGTAGAGAGGATAGAGAGAAATGTCTCTGCCTGCTGAGAGGCCAGAGTCCAAAACAGATGTGGTGAAGGACATGTATTTCTGAGCCAAAAAAATCATCAGGAAAAAGAAGTAAAAATAGTATGCCATGAATGCTGTACATTTACCCTCTGAAGTCATTGTTTTTGCTTCTTTCCCTGCAACTCAGCACACTAGACATTTCTGAGATTTCCAATGCCCTGATTCTGGAAGCAGAAAATTTAAGAAAATCAGTAAATACTTTGTCCACTGAAGTATTTCCAATACTGCCATCACTTACCTCCTCACTTGCTGACCATTTCTCCAGTAAACTTTGACTAGAGTAATTTAATCAAATGCATATGTCATTTAAAGTTATTTGAACCAACCTAAACTGTAAGAGAAGCGCCAAGTTTACAAGGACAACTGGAGCACAGAGATCCTCAAGATCTCTAGTTTTCTGTTGACAGACCGTGTGTCAGTGAGCAAATCCCTGCCTTTTTCCACCTTGCTGTCTGGTATAATTTCTATGCATTTTGGGCGGGTGGAGACACAGAGATCCCTGGCATGCAATGGGGTCTATGGAAGGAAGGAGAGATATGAATTATGGGTTTATTTAGGGACACGTACACATACCAATTTCCTGCGTGGAAGAAAGACTAACACAATAAAACAAACTTCATGTTTGGCCTGGGAGCAGAGTAACAGCTTCTCCCAGGCCTGGAACATAGAAAACCCTCTGCACCAGCTGGCAACGATGGGAGGAGGGTTACAAGGAGGACCCTACGGGACGTCCCTGCAAAGGTAGCCCCTGTTCCGGGAGCAGGTGGTCATTCCCTAGTGAAACAGAAACTCTGCATGTGGCTTTCGTTTCATTGTTTTGTTCCCCGGGGATACTTTTCTGCATTGGCAACTGCTGAGAGCCTGATGGGCTTTCTAGATAGGTTATTTATTTCTGGACAAAAAGCTAGGGAAATAAGGATGGTTCCTAAAAGTGCTTCCAACCTCAAAGCTGGTTAATGGTTCTGATCTCAGAGCTGGGACTGCAGCACAAAGCATGGGATGTGGGCATAACTGACTGCAGTTGCTCAGGATTGAATCTGACTGGCTGGGTTTTTGTGTCCTGGGCACAGATATGGGGGCGTAGTCCTTTTCTCATTGGCTTTAGGAGAGGAGCCTTCCCCCATGTCAGCTGAGTTTAAAAGGGAAAGCGAAGAGGCTGGTTTCATTTCCTGGCATAGATTACAGACACTGACCATGGCATCTGAAAAGGTGAGAGAGCTGTCCAAGCTGTGAGAGAACCATCTAGGAAGGCTGCCTCGGTACTAGAGTTCAGGTAGAGATTAATTGTCTGTCCTCTTGGCCTTCATCTCAAACAGCAGAAGCTCTTCTTGTTTGGAGAGAGGCCTGGCCCTGCCCTTTGCGGCTAGAAAAAGCTGTTTCATGTCACACAAATAGCCAGTGTGGGTGCTTGGCACAATCAGTGGGGAATGTGTTTCAAAAATCTAATATGGGATAGAAGTTAACAACACCTGATAAAAGATAAAGAAGGAAGCTTTGTGGGGAATAATTTTAAGGTCAGTTGGCACTGCTGGAAACAGCTGCAACTCAGTATTCAGAGGACCAGCATGAAAGACAGACACTGCCTGCACGCCCAACACAAAAACGATCACTTCAAGAAAGGAGCCCTCTCCCCCAAACATTGCTCTTCCCTGTCCTGCGGTTCCCGAAATGCCATCTGTTTATGCACTATTCTCCTTACAGTACTTTGGTGTTCTCACCATGTAACCCTGTTATCTCTTTTCACAGCCCATACTTTATGGCTATTTCCGAAGTTCCTGCTCTTGGAGAGTGAGAATCGGTAAGATCTGGTGCTGACCTCTCTTCTGTTGTCTTGGTGTTATTGCCGTATCCTCCCCTTCGCTAACCCAATTAATCAATCACTTATTAAGAGCGAGTTCAGCAAACATGAACCTGGACTAGTGAGGCATTTCCCCAGTGGGAGGGAAAGGAATACCACAGATTACCCAGAGCTGGGGCAGAGGGAGAGGGACAGACAGGAGGTCTTTGCTGAGCCTGCACTTAGTCAGGAGGAATTACTCCTTTTGTAAAGCTAACATGATGCAGATGGCTGTTTCTTCCATAGTACCTAGAGGGGCCCTACACTCTGTTTTTACACAGATACTACCTCAGACTCTGGTCTGCCCAGGTCTTGAGAGCTAAGCAGGGCTGGGAACGGTCCCTACTTGTACTGAGACAGTCTTAAGCAAGGTTTTGGAGGTGAGCAGAGAGCCCCCTGCCCTATATAAGCCAAATCAGGAGGGGCTGTGCTGCAAAGAGTGGCAAAACTTATTTTGAGAAATGTAGTGGGTTTTAGTGCTTTGGTCCTTCATTTGCCAGAGTACTATGTTCTTGGTGGACTCAGGCCACCTTTCTTGAGGGATTGGGTATTTTTTGGTTTTAAAGCCATTCTTTTTTTCAATTGGCAATGGTAATATTTCCCTGAGCCCATTAGCAATGAAACTGGTCTCAGTGTGCCTGCCTAAAGCTGTACACTCTGCTCTCCGCAGCACTGGCTCTGAAAGGGATTTCCTACGACCTGGTGCCAGTGAACCTCCTGAAGGATGGGGGGCAGCAGGTAAGGATACAGCTATCATTGCTCTCTCCACAGTACTGAATGGGGGATCATGAGGAAAATTGGAAGTTCACAGGCAAAGTCACTGAATTCCTCATCACTTCTCTGTAATTAATAGTTGCTTTCAGCCAGTATTCCCTGGTCTGCAAGACAGAAGGAGAAAATTACTGCAGGAGACTAAAAGTATTTTCCCCCTCTTGAACATCTGTTACTGAATTTCATAAGGCTGAAGATCTTTTACTCCTGCTTAGCATCACATAACTGAACATATCTGAAGCACAGACTTCAGAGAAGCTACACTGCAATTTAAACACAGGCTCAACCTCGTTCCAGTAGCACCAGAAAGCATGTATGTGGCAGGGGCTGTGTGTCCAAAAGAAGCTAAATGATATAGCAAGGGGCTGCAAAGGGCCTGCTAAAGGAAGACGTGGATTTCCAAAGAGATCTTCACTGAGAACTTATTCAAGGGGACAAAATGAAGAGTTGTACACCTTGTAGTACCACCAGCTCGGTGTGCTGGTATGGGCTAAGACAGAGCTGGAGAACTAGAACAATAATAGTGACACTGCTACAGTACCACCCATCCTGGGCTTTATATTGATGGTTTATCAATACAGACTGCCTAGTAAGGCACTCTGGCTCTCGATGCAGTGATCCCTGAGCCTCAAGTCAGAGTTTGCTGTAGGCTAATAGCACAGCATAACTTACTGCTAATATTACTACTAAGGTAGAGAGGAAAGAGGGTAAAAAGGAAAAATAATTTGGTAACTGGTTTCTAGGGGAAAAAAAACAAGGAAGAATTTCTTGTTGCAGTAATCTCAGGTTTGTTTCCACAGTTTTCTGCTGAATTCAAGGCAGTGAATCCAATGCAGCAAGTCCCAGCCTTGAAAATTGATGGCATCGCCCTTTCTCAGTCTGTGAGTTACCAGCCAAATACCTGTTAACCATTCACTCCAGCCTGCTGCCCAGTCTGGAGGGGATGGCTTTGCCCATCTTTTCCCCCATTGTGCACTGGAAAAGAGATAGCATTTATGATAAACAATCGCACTTGGGGGCAGAAATAGCACACAGCCTCTGCTGGAAAACTGCTGTCAAGAATTTAAGCTCAATTCACCTTTAGTTTGTAACTCTGTCTTTCACTGAGCAGTTTGTAGTCAAACTTGGATGGCTGTGCCAGGGTTTGCTTGAAATTACAGTTGGGTTAAATGACACTGGGGTCCCAAACAGGCATCAAAGGGGATATTCTGTTGCTTTGGATTAGAAACTTCATTCAAAATATGTTGTATCCTCTTGGATCAACACTCCTTTCCCAGGTGTTCAGGATGTAAACTTTTTCCTGTCTCTCCAATAACCTCCCCTTATCTCTCTGTTCATTACAGCTAGCTATAATTCATTACTTAGAAGACACCCGTCCTAACCCCAGGCTCCTGCCCCAAGATCCAAAGAAGAGAGCCCAAGTCAGAATGATCGCCGATCACATTGTCTCTGGCATTCAGCCACTCCAGGTATTGCCGCCTTATACCACGCAAATGAGAAAACCAGGATGAGTTTCCAAGAGTCTGTATCTTTGAAAAGCTCAGTCTAAAATTTTGCCAGCCAATAGAGTAGCAAGACTCTGTGTTAGCAGATGGAATCACTGCTTAGCCTCTGCCTGATCTGCCAATGGCAATGATATAGTATTTCCTACAAAGAAAATCCTATAGCACCCCAGGGTTCTTTCTAGAAACAGCTGAACCCATACAGTTTCACTGCTGGGTCTAGGATGCTTTAGGAAGAAGACAGTTCAGGAACCCAAAGGGCAGGGGCAAAGGGATACCCTGGCAGCTGTTACAGAATGACAGGCCCAAGAGGCAGATACAGCAGGGTGCATGGTTTGGTAAGGGTGAAGTCAGGGCTAACCCAGCAGGCTGAACTCAGGCTGGAGGCTCCATCATGGCAACTCCTCATTTCCCCTCTCCTCCACTGGATGAGGCAGTGGGCAAGATTCAGCCAATAGTGGTCAATGTAACCTGGAGGTTGCTTACCTTTGCAGAACCTGAGTGTCCTGAAACAAATGGGGGAGAAAAAAATGGAATGGGCTCAGAACTGCATCGCATCTGGCTTTCAAGGTGCGTCCCACATCCAAAACGATCAGCACGTCAACTGACACTTCAAAATGCTGCACCCCTGGTGTCCTACTCTCCTTTTCAAGCAGAACAGATCTCTCTAGGCTGGTGTTCTGGGTCCTGCCCTGCTGGCAGAGACAGTGCTCTTCCTGCTCAGAGTCCCTTGTTCACTACTAGTAGCTCTCCAGGGTTTCAGAAGAAAGATGCTGTCCACAGGGCACTTCTGCTGCTGCACATGAAAGAGGGGAAGCCTGAGGGCATCCTGTCCACTGCAGCAATCGATTCACCCCAAAGCGTGAGGGTTGACAGCACTTCTCCTTTCCACCCAACTGCTCCCAAACTAGTGCCTTTTGCTTTAAAGTTCTATCAATCTACATTTATATGCTTTTGTAATCAGACAAAAGAGATCTGATGGCAAACCTCCATAGAAAATAGCAAGTAGCAGAGTATTTCTTTACCTGCCTGGGAGAAATAGGGTGCTTTTTGTTTCCTCAAAGCCCTTTCTCCCATGTGCTGGGATGGCAGGCCTATGTTCACTTCTGGACAGATACAAACTGACTTGAACCTTTGTATTTTTCTGCTCCTCACTCACATATCTCTACAATGTCCTCTTAGCATTTCAGGTGCACTGCGTGAAGCAGATAAAATTGCCCTGGGTGCCAAAAAGGTGAAGGACCCTAAAAACGCCCATAACTATGCTATTGTAAGATCTTTGTTCCTTCTAGGTTCCATCCCAAATTGTTCCCTTTTCATACTCAGCTCAGGGTCAAAATGCCCTTGTTCATAATTCCCAGTCTAAAAGGTCTTTGGTGTCCCTTTCAAATGAGTTTCCAATGCCTCACTCCAGTGTACTACCTCTCTTGACAGCACTGGAGCAGACTCTGCAGCACACTGCTGGGCACTACTGTGTGGGGGATGAAGTAAGTATCTGAGAGAGTGTTGTGTACCATTGGAGAGCTGAAACCCCCAGCATATTCCATAAAATAGGAAATTAGTTGTGGAGACACAGCACAACCCCATCTTGTGCCTTCACCATAAGGAAAATAGCCCTGTGAATCCTACTTAGACCATTACTGACTTGAAAGTTACAGAGATGTTTACTTGCCCCTGCCTATAACCTGCTGATAGCCAGATTCTGCAGCTGTATCTAGTATCTGACTGCTACTAGAGGATATGGAAGCAGATTACACATATTCCATCTTTAAGAGATTTGGATTTCAAAGTGTGCTTTCATAGGGTCAGAGCTTGGCTCAAGTAACACAGGTTCAGTTCTTAACTCTGCACCGTGGGACCATTGGCCAAGTTGTATTGTGTTTTTTCTGCCCTGTTTGTCCAGTTTTAACATGGACAGATTCCAGAGAGCTCACTTACAAGCTGTTCTGACCCTTACCAAGCTAGAGACTGCTCAGGCTTGTTCCATTTAGTAGTCCTGTCTGGCAGCCAATTGGATCTTTCCTATAAAAGCCTGAAGTATAAAAGGAAGGCTTCTCCAATATCCTGTGATGCAAAGGATTGTCTAGTAGGAGCCTGACAGAACTGGAGTCCTTTGTGGACAAAGGCTAGTTACAAGATCTTACGCTGGAGAATAATGTGTGTTCTGAAAGGCACCCTGGACTTTGTGACCTAGGGAGCGGGGTGGTGCCAGCTGCCTCTGCACAGATATGCAGCTAGCTGTGATGTCCTGGAGTTGTCTTTTCAGATTGCGAGTCCCTCAGCCTGTGTACAAAGGCTGGTCACATAGCAGGTCCTGACACCAGCAGGAGCTGCTTGATACTCCTGCAATCCCAACAAGCAAAATTTACTTATCTTTTCCCAGCCATGCAAACTTGCCCCTCCCTCCAGCACTCCCCTTCTGCGGCTTGCCAGCAGACTTGTTTGCTCAGAGGCAGTTGCCATAGAAGCACCATGTCCTCGAGGTCATCATGATTAGCTGGTAAATAAGAAGTTCCCTAAAGGCTGATGGCTGCTTCTACTAGTGACTGCTATGAAGTTCCTTTCTTTGTATGACTATAATACTGGATTAAAGAAAGAGATTGTCATGACAACTCCTCTGTACTGGCTGATAAAATTTCTATCCTGCTCACAAAACCTACCACCACAGTGAAGCATGATGGGACAGGCTCCGAGTTACTCTGACCCCTTTTCTGTGTTACATTTGCAGGTTTCCATGGCTGATCTATGCTTGGTGCCTCAAGTTTTCAATGCTGAAAGGTAATTAAGGCTAAGCTTGAGGTACTGTTCAAGGGCACCTACTCCTTGTGCTGGGTTGTCAGACCTTACTGTCTGCTGCTTCTCATGCCTGTTAGGAAAGCATCCCTCCTGCTTGCCCTATCCTGTTATGGGGATTCTTTTTTGCATGAGTTTTCTAATGTCATAAATACTGTCTCCTTTGGAAGCTCTTGGAAATGAGCTGTGCCATCTTCTCAGAGGCCCCTGGGGGAAACCTGATCTGCATCCTTAGGAAAGCTTAGGTTGCCTATACTCCATGTCCTCTCTTCCTGTTTGTCCTATATTCACACTGCATACAAGGGAGAAAGATTAATCTGACTATATTTGTTGAAAACCTTAGACCTATGCAAGTAGTGGTTGCATGATTCCCAAGAAAAGCACAGTGCCTTCTTACCCTGTGCTGCACACTTTGTAAAAGCCTAGTGAAGTTGGAAGGACTAACTAACCTTTTCTCTAGCATTTGTTTTTAAACCTACAATGATGAACCTTTTCTCTTTAATGCCAATGTACCTAAGCCTATGAGAGTTTCCCATACTGAGCAGGCACAGCACACTGCTCTGCCTTTCTGCTGACTGCTGCGCTGTCTGTCTAGCTCATAGTACCTCACAAATTCTTTTCCTTTTGCAGATTCAAAGTGGACATGAGTCCATATCCCACAATAACCAGAATAAACAAAGCTCTCCTGGAGTTAGAGGCATTCAAAGTAAGCCACCCATCCCGGCAGCCAGATACTCCTGCAGAGCTACAAGCTTGAAGACCTTCTATTCATTAAAGCAAATAAGCTGGAGTGTCAAAGAAGAAAACAGCTACAGGCTGAGTAGAACTTCAATGCCAGGAGAAAGCCTTAGTGCTACTGTCTCACTTTCATCTGGGTATGAAGAAGGACAAAGGACCTAGAAGTAGGCTGGATGACACAGGAGCTATGCCTGTGCTGGAAAGCTTGCAGCTACTTCTATGTTTTTTCTGTGTGCTGTATCTTCATGAAGCAGATTAAAGCAGAAGCATCTGTAATTACCAGAAGTCCCCTTGGTATGGCTTTGGGTTTGGGAATGTGGCCACAAATGACTGTGAGGCATTGAGACAGTTCTAGACTCCCTCCAGGGGCTGCTTCTTTCTGCCATCTACAGAATGAGTGTCAGTGCAGACAGCATGCTACTAACCTAGCAGGCCTGCTTGGACTTGTAGCTGCCTCAGAGCTGTGATGTAATCCTCAGCGCTGTGGATATAAACAGTAAGACCTGGTCTCTGACAGAAAATGGCTTAATCTCCCCACCCTTATTGGGTCCTGTGGGTCCTGCAAGGGCACTCTGCCAGCCCCTGCAATGACAAAGAAAATTACTGCCTGGGACAGCTGATTTGTACCTCTTTATGTCTAGCTTGCAGAATTTATGATAAAGGTCTGTGTAAAGCAAGGCTGTGTGATTGGGCCATAGTCAGCAAGACACAACCAGCTCACTCCCATATGCTGAAAATTATGTAGTTTTCTTCCTTTTTCCATCCCCAGACACTACTCCAGGTATTTTCGTAGTCCTTAGTTACAGACTATGCCAAAGGTAGTCCCACCCCAGAGTCCCTCCAGGCCATGCCTATACTTCAACTGTGAGGATCTTCCAAGCAGCAAGAGTAAATCCCATCCCACTCATGTCAAGTTAAACCCAACATCTGAGTCACCTTCAGAGCTGGAATCACCCTGGGAATTCCAGCCCAAAAACCTGCAGGGCAAGAAGGGAGACCCAGAAGCCTGTGACTGTGCTCCTGTGCAGACTCAGCTTCCATTGAATGTTTTGGAACCCAAGCCCAAGTACCGAGCCATGGATACAGGAGAGAATTTCTGCCAGGTTGGCTACCCTAAGAGGGCAATATCCCCAGCCTTCAGAAAGAACTTTATGAACCCCCAATCTCTTGCACCAAGGTAGCATTTACCTACATACAGATACTTGAACTACCACACTGTTTGGACACATATATTGCTACTCATGTCTGTATTCAGGGTGATGAAAAGCCCTTTCTGTTCCAGGCTCATTCTGAGTATTGTGCATTACCCTAGATCCAGATAGACCTTGGCTGTGCTGTTGTAAAAGGTCCCAGCACAGTTGGAGCCCCCAAAGACCAATACTGTGTGCAGATTATGCTCCTCTTTGTTCTCCTGGTCTGTATCCATCAGGTGGGAAGGAGTAAGGTCAAGCAATGTGTGGCCAGCTCGGGGAACAGAGCAGAGGTCGTGGTGGATCACTGTGCTCCATGAAAGAGTATCTGAAGTAGAAAGGGGCTATCAATACTGATAAGCCCATTCCTCATGCAAGGGATGAAAAAAAAAGGACCAGACTAGGTGTTCAGAAACACCACTGCAGCCCCACAGTCACCTTCAGCTATGGAAGCAGGGAGGGAGAGTCACTCACCCAGGTGGAAGACAAAGGCATCCTGCAGGGCTCCCTTGGCATTGCAGCCTCCACTGATGAGAACCTTCTCATCCGACACAGCCAGAGCTGCATGAAAACTGTGAACAAAACAAAGCTGAAAGGTGACTACAGAAAAACCTGCTTGGGGTTGCCTTAGCCATCAATGGGCAGGGGTGGACAGACTTCAGCAGGAAGCTGAGGGCTTAAGCTGCAGAACGGAAGTTAAATTCTGCTTCTCTTCTGCTCTGACTTGCTGAATAATCCTGAAAGAGCCGTTTGTTTGCCTCCACAGGTCAGGCCATAACCAGAACTAAAAAACATCTCATTATCTCAGAAGGAGCTATCAAAACTCCTACATTCTGCCCTCTGAAGTGAGATAGCAGGCTACCTGGGCTCTGGGCTGATTTAGGTAATTATTCTAGTGGCAATAGCATCCCTTTAGGAACAGCATTGCCCTGGTACAACTTTCTTCCTCTCTGTGTATCTGTTGTACTTGAGGTACCATGGAGACTGCACAGCCAGCAGTTCACTGTCAGACAGCAGAAAACTTCCCCTAGCCTGAAAGGCAGATTTTCAGGGAGACTAAGGGTCTGCACCCCCCTACACCCTACAGGCACCAACTAGGACAGCACAGGAATTTCTGGTACCACAGCAGAGGTGACATCCACTAGGTCTGATCACAAGCACCATTTAAACCTGGCTTCAAAAAGAAGAGTCAGAGAAAGAAGATGGCTCTTGGGTCTGCAATAGGATCTTACCAACGTGCAGAAGGCTGTCCTGCGAGGAGGGGCACTGGTGTGTACTCCATGAAACCTGACAGCCAGGGGAAAGACATGTGGAATGTCCAAAAAGCTCAGCCTCATAACTAGACAAAAACTTAAATACTCTGCCACCTTAGCAACCTGCATTCTCTGTTACCCACCTTCTTCCAAAAAAAAGAAATCTCTTGTTTTTCCCTTTCTTACCCCAGAAAGTATTTTTTTACCCCACAGATTTCCATCTCCACTGCCTAGCCAGCAGCTTTTATAATGTTAACACTACTTTCCCATTGAGCATGTCTCATTCCCCAGTCCTTCCCTTAGAATGCATGTTCCCAAGGCATCCATCTGGCATGGACTTTCTTACCCAGATCCAGGATATTCATGTCACTGAGGTAGAGAGAATTCCTTCGACCCCCAAAAATCAGCAGCTTGTTCTTCAGTAGAGTAGCTGAATGCCTGGGCAGGGAAAAAGTCAGTGAACAAAGTACCATCAGCAAGTTTCCAAAACACATTTCAGCCTTGGCTTCTCCTTCTGGACTGCCATAGCTTCAGTCTACAGCTGCCTCTGCCCCCAGCAACTGCAGCCCAAGGACAGAATTCCATCAGGATTCATGACAGGAGGTACTGGGAGTCACATTGCTCAAATCATGGCCCTACATTAAGGAGGAAATGGTGGAGAACAATCACCTAGTATTTAGGAAACAACACTGGAGTGCAAGGGAAGGTGAGCAGATGTTTTCTGCTCTGTTTTGGGGGGCTGGAACAAGAGCACTCTCACCCAAGCCTAGGGAGCGGCCTCTGCCCTTCTGAGATGGGCTGGTACCAAATTTCATGCTCTGGATTGAAAATATAGAGCATATTGCTGCATGGTCCCACTGCCAGCGATGCCTTTCTGGGCAAAGTCCCTCCAAAAACAAAGAGCTCCTTGCGGTAGATAGTTGCACTGTGGTAGGTGAGTACTGGGATCCTTCCTTTAGCCTGGAAAAAGTTCAACATACATTTGTTACGAGAAGTGCCTTATTTGCACACGGCCCATAGGAAAGGGACCCACATCATGCAATGAGTTCAACAACTCTTAATTTTCACCTTACTGGCTCCCCAGACAGATCTATTGCCACACAGGCAGACACTTCATATTTTTGCATACTTTTATATCCTTTGCATACTCTGCACCACCAGAATACTCTGATGAGAATTTGACTGCCTACCCCAGCTTCCTCCAAAGACATCAGAGAACAGAAAAATCTCATCCAGGATTATTCTGTAAAAGCCATCTTGTGACTTCACTGGGAAAGAAACAAATAGTCCCTTGCTGATGGGGCCCTCTGTAAGGATTTGACAGGCAGCTAAAGAACTCAGAGATCTGTGCTCAGAGCAGTCCCTGATTTCAGAAGGCCAGCTCTTCACCTCATCATTCAGTGCAGCTCTCAACAGCGCCACATAAAACGAGAGGCCATTTCGCAGCAACCATTGTTCCACCTTGCTTCGTTCACTGTAGGCACAACCCCTGGTTTCTGCCAAGCTTGTGGACTTCCAACACAGCCTTCTTATCTCTGTCAATCCCAACTAAGCAGATCTGACAACTTGCAGCAACAGTGGACCAAGGCTACTCAAGTTAAGGATAGGGGCACATTAATTGCCATGTTCAGGTAGGACCTGCCACCCCTCCTGTGCTTTAGTCTTGGAAGAGCTGCAGTACTTACATCCACAAGGAGCCATTTCCAGGTGACTGTGTCCAGAATGTAGATGCTGCTGTAGTCTTTGTCCTCCCTTATGCCCCCAAAGATGTAGATACGCTTGGTGTCTGGGTCATAGGTAGCTGTGTGACCGTGCAAGCACAATGGCATGGCATTCTGTAACTGGAAACCCACTGGAAGCCAGATATCATTGTCTGTGGGAGCAACACCAGAGAGATGGTGTGGGATTCAAAGATAATCTTGATTTCTCCAGATTTAAAGAATATGTCATAAAAATCCTTACTCAAGACCTTACTCCCTTCATCTCCTCCTCTCCTTTGATTCAGGACTACAATGGACTCATACAGAAATGTTTCTGTGTAAGGAATAAAGAGGAACTCTAACTAGGTGGGGAATAGTAAGGTGGAAGAGAGGGTTGATGAGGCACTAGAAATCTATGAGGCACTAGAATTGCATCTCACACTCCTCCACCAGTCATCACACACAGACTGCAAACTGCACTGTTGCTTTTACCCCTTAAACACCCAACTTAAACACCCCTTTTACACCCAACTCTTCAGAGAACTTATATCTTAGCTCGTCAAGGGCTCTCACATGAAACCCCACAGCTTGTCATGGCATCCTACACTGTCAGCTCAGCCTGGTGACCATGCTAGGACCTTTGCTGTCCCCTCCTTATACACAGATACCCGCATACCCCCTCCCATCTATCCAAGTTGTCCTGAAGTCCCACCGCCCCCTGGCCTTTGATAGCCCACAAGTCCCCACCAATTTCCAGCTTCCAGAGCGCATCCTTGCAGGACTGCCGATCGACACCTTGTCCACCTATCAGAACGGCTGTCCCCAGGTCATTGAGGCACATGGCATGGCACCACCGTGGGCTGGGACTGCCTGGGGAGGGGAGAGCAAAGAGCTGTGAGGAGAGTCAGATGAGACACCCACAGCTTCCTTCCCTGCTAGAGAGAACAAGGGACCTGAACACTCAGAGGGGAGAAATTGGAAGGCAAGGCCTCCAGGTCCCTTCCCTCTGGAGTGACAAGAGACATAGCTGAGGAAGATTTTCTGTTGGCTTTGGGGAATAATTACTGTACCAGGAGAGGCATCACTAGCAGAGAGAGCCAGCAAGGAGTCTGGCTGGATGTAGGATGCATACAGGCTGCCACCTCAGACAGCTCTGGATGCCCCCTGTTGATTACCCATCCCCAGAAGGGGTATCCCAGTTGTGCTATCCCTATGTTACTTCTTGTGAAGGAAGGTTACCCAGGGACAGCTTGACAGTGCCCAAGATACAGCAACCAAAAGCCTGGAGCTACTTTTAGAGATACTCCTCATACTGCTCTATTCAAGGCCCCTACACTTGGCTGAGCAAGGTAAAAAATACTTTTTAACCAAAGTCTGTTCTACATCTTATCCTTTGCCTCAAAGGGCTGTGCACCCAGAAGTATGCCTGAGACTCAGAGGGGCTACAGAAGTGTTGAAGAACCTGACAGTACTGCAAGCAACTGTACTGAGGGCAACTGCATGGAGAAGAACAGTATATACACACAATCTACCTGTTATTTTTAATCACTGGGAAAATAAAGGATGAAGCATGAGAGGCCTGTGACATTAAGGGAATGGCATCACCAAGTGGCTGAAAAGACAAACCAGAGCATAGGAACCAGATCCTCACCTTGCAACTCCTTCACTGCCAGATCTGCAGAAGAAACACAGAGATGGCCCCATAAAGAAAGCAGCCAGCAGACAGACCCTGCAAAGTGCTCAGCTCCAAGTTTTAAAAGCCCTTGGGCCCTCCTTCCTCCAACCCCCAGCACAAAGTTACTTCCATGCAACAAACAAGGTGCAAGACCAAGAATCCTGAAGAAAGTCTCATCAGAAGAAATGGAGAAGACAGGTAACAGCAGGACACACTTCCTTTGCCTGTCATCATGCTGTCACCATTGCATTTTACCCCTCTGATGGAAGCTCATTTCCCCCCTTCTCACACAGTCTACAGCAGAAGCAACTTTATGATGGAGCTGTATTTGCCTTTGCAAGAAGCAAGCCAAGTCCCCACAAGTCACTTCACATGGGGACCACTGAGATATTGTCAAACATTTATACACTAACTTCGTCACATCATGGAGTTGAATTGGAATTCACAGTCCAGAAGCTAAAGGTTTTGTTTCCAGACCCCTTGGCAGTTACCTTCTCACTACTGAAAAATCAGTACAATTATACTAATTATATTCCTTTTCAAATTCTCTATATTTTAATAGTAACAGCAATGTCTTCTATGGACCAAGTGATAGTAATGGAACAAACAGAAGTTGCAGAACATGACAGTAGGTAACTTTGCTGTGCCTCAGTTTGCTCTTTTTTTAAGACAAGGCTAATGATGCTTGCCTTAATTTATTAATCACTTTTACTCATATGAAGAGAGCGGCATATTACATTACGGAACAGGATGTTGGCACTAAGTATCCCACATTCTATTTCCAGCTTTTTACCAACAGGCAAATAAAACATCAAGCCTTTTATCCAGGACTAAGGAGCAGTTCTCAGTATTTTTCAAGCCAAGACAGACAAGAATTTGCCCCCATCTTGCCTTGGGGGTATAAAGAGAAATGGACTGGGAAGCTGTTGCCCAGCAGCACTTACAAAATCAGACAAGATCTGTAAAATAAACCTGGAAGCTGACAAAGTTACCTTCTTCACTGAGATCTCTCTCAGATGCTGTGGGTTCAAATAAAGCTTTCCGGGGCTTCTTGGGGTGGACAGGACTCTTCCTCCAGGCCTCATTGGGTTCCACCTTGTCAGAGGATGGCTTCAGGGCACAGGGTACCACCAGGGTCTTCAGTGGAGGGTGGACTTCCTTCCTCTCAGGCCTAAATACTCTAGTGATCTCCTCTGAGCTCTGACTCTTAACCTGTGACAAGAGTCCCAGTCAAAACAGCCCTGAAGAAAAAGACCTGAGGCTACTGTGAGTTGCCTATTACCAGGCCAGGGATTAGTTTCATGTGGTGATTGTTTTCAGACTCATCTTCCCATTCAGTCTGTAGGGCCAGCATGCCAACGGTATCAGCTGCCAAACACATGCTGAGCAATGCAGCTACCTGCTGCTGTATGCCCATCAGTCCACTTTCAGACAGGCAACTGGAAAGGCAGAAAGGCCATCTGTGCTAGAAATAGCCAGCTGATGGATCATCCCACCCTTCCAAAGGCATTTTAACGGAGAGAACCACTTTCTTTAGCACAAGTGAATCCTCTGCTCCAGACTCACCTAAGTGGTACTGCACTAAGACAGCAGCAGCAAATGTTTCTGCTAGACATAACTGAGCAGTTGCAAGCAAGGAAGAAGATACGAAGGAGAAGGTGAAAAAACAAGAGGAAGGCTACACATACCACTGTAGGATCCTCCAGGTCCTGGCAAAGGGGCATATCATCTGCTGGTAGCACTGGTGATTGGGTGGTCTCTGGGACAAGGAAGGAGTGGGAGGGTGTGCTGCTGGAGACACCTCGGAGTAGCTGTGGCAGGAACAGTGACAGTGAGAATAAAAGGACAAGCCAAGTGTGCTGGCCTCCACCCGCATTAAGGTGTGCAAAAACGTGTCTTGCAAGGGACAGATTGGCTGCAAGGGAATAGCCCAGCTTTCATCTTCAGCACCAGCAGAATAAAGAAAAGAAAAGAAAAGAAAAGAAAAGAAAAGAAAAGAAAAGAAAAGAAAAGAAAAGAAAAGAAAAGAAAAG
>WTSP01018212.1:309972-374903 GCA_025331215.1 Actenoides lindsayi | reverse complement strand
GCTCAGAGCCTTGTCCAACCTCACCTTGAATATCTCCAGGGATGAGGCCTCAACCACCTCCCTGGGGAGCCTATTCCTAGTTCTGTTCTGGTGTGCAAGGAAACAAAGAGGGCGTGTTTTCCTCTATATTAATTGCTACAGTAACACAATTGTTCTCCACCAGCTTTTGGCCAATACCTGGCATGAATATCACCATCAGGATTGTCCTGATTAATGGAGAATAATTGATGCTGCTCAAGACAGACAGTGGGGTGGTCAGTGCTGTATTAACCAGCTCAGTCCTTCTCAAACGTCTGCTGACACTGTGGCCCTTTGTAAAAGGACAAGACCAAGCAGGACAGTAAAAATTGCAGCATAGAATTACTCACATGCTCGCTGTTACTGTTAGGTTCTCAATCCTCTCCCTGCTTGAATTTATTTGCCATTTTCTTGCTCAGTTCTCAAGGGCCACGTTTGCCCCGTTACTTGCTGCTTTATGACTGAGCACAGATCATCTGTCATCTGTGTTACTCTGACCAGTTACAACACCGTTAGCGATCGCTTATACTTCTTCAGCACCTTCCACTTACTCGCTCCGATGTTTTTCACGTGCGCTAACAAACGAAACGTCTCAATAACCTCGCGAAGCAAGGATGGCCCTGTCTGCTTCACATGTAGGTCAGCCACGCTGAGCTAGGTTACAGTTCATGACTTGCCCAGGGTTACGCAGGAAATGTGTGGCAGAGCTGGGAATGGAAACCAGATTTCGCGCTCTCCTGCCTTAACAACAAGGTTATCCTTTCTCTTTGTGACGCTTTTGGGCGGTTCGTATGGATCTACACATATGTTTCAAATGAGTTAAATTTCCATGAACTTGGTGGTTTGAACAAAAGTGGACGTATAAATGACAAAGGGCTAAATTATTGAAAAATGGCCAAAGCTGCGCGGAGATTTGCATACCTGGTCACAGTAGTTGGATACATAACTAACTAATCGATTACATGCATAATTGTAGGAACTGTGCATGCAATTTTCTGAAAATTTAGACCAAAATGCACAGAAGGGTAACTGGAGTAAAGGAGAAGGAAGAAGTTTAATGTAATACATGTGCATAATAAGCATGGGCTTAAGCCATAAAGGCTGCTGTAACTGGGCCCAGTCCTGGTGTGTGCAGTTCATAGCTCTTGCCGTGCACACAGTCTCCCTGATAAACCACCTGAAAACGTGTCCTAGCTCCTGCCTTCCTGCATGCCTAAAGAGTGATTTTTTTCCTCTCACATCACTTAAGAGAACAAGTAGGTGTGTTCATCATTCCCTTTTATGTCATTTGTTCATCTTCTCTTTTTAAAACAAACACTGTTACAAAGCCTTGGGATTTTTACGACTCTTTTCCATTTGCTAGTGGCTTGTAAATTGAACCCCATGATGAACAGAACTTTATTAAACAACAGCGCTAAGAGATGAGGAGCACAGAGGCACATCCTCAGTGTCAGCATCTCCTAAAGAACCCAGTACAGACCTCAATATACTGCTGGCCAAAATAAAAAGCAGCTGAAAACTTGCATTTAGAAATGCATAGTCACAGCAAACTCCAACAACTGCTGTTTGAGGGACAGGCTCACAGACAACCGTTCCCTCAGCTAGAGAGTTGGCAGGGTACAGTGCCAAATGTTTAGCTGGTGTCAAGTAGGACATCATGTTTGCACCCCAAAACAGAGCTAGGGTGCTTTACGCCAAGACAGGATCTGGCCTGCAGCTTTCAAGGTGGCAAAAAAACCCCAACATGTATTCATTTGCGGCATATCTTGGAGCAGTTAGAAAGGCCTTTAAGCCTGAAGGTCCTCAGTGCTGGGTTTATGTTTTTGTGCTTCATTGAGTCCATTCCTCACTGATTTGATAATGAGGGAAAAGTGTGCTCGCTGTCAGCGGCTTCGGAGCGAGTTTCGGAAAATGAAAAATCTTTAACAAGAATTGAAAGGAAATCATTGATTTATGGCAGGAGCTTCAGCTAACCGTAGATTAATTAAAAAAACAATACGAAGACGAAGATGGGTCGAGAGACGAGAAATGATTGAATTTTGCCAGAAGCAGGACTGTTACTGGACTCGGGCACGTGGGTGGGGTGATAACAACACCTGGCCATCCGCACAGGGCAAAAAAAAGAAACCCCTCTTGTTGGCAAATGCTGAAATGCTACAAGTAAAATGCAACTAGCAAAGTATCGGCAGCTGTTCTGGAGGTGCTGTTCAGAATAAAGCGTACACGTGTCAGTGACATCATCCACGTAGGTGTAGTTTTGTCCTATTTATAGAGCTAACACAACGTGAAGGTAAGCAGGCCATGCTGTACAGCCAACATATTTTAGGAGTTAGAAACAGGTAACTCTCTGGCACGTGGTAAGAAAGCACAGAGGCAAGGATCTGTCCTCAGCTACAGCCGTGGGAGAGGCGATGCTGCTCAGGAAAAGGCAGCTAATGGCAATCCTCAGACACCCAGACCACTGCTGACTGGGAGGGCACGTTCATGAACTAAAATCCATGACAGTCTGGGCAGAAAAGATGGAACACTGACAAGAGAAAGATGAGGGAAGGATTGGAGGAGTAGAAGGGAAAAGGAATGTCCCCTCTCCCCCTCCCTCGTCCCTGTTTTTTAACTAGGAGAGCATTTCAAGCCCAGCCTGCCCAGGACAGGGATGTGTGAGTGCTGCTTAAACCCCCCCAAGGTACAAACACACACGTGCAACCCCCTGCAAAGTGGGGAGCAGGAGTGGCATGTGCTGTACACCACATCACACCCCCTGCATTTGTCCTGCTCTGGTGGGGGGGGGGGTTGGACTCAATGATCTTTGGAGGTCCCCTCCAACCCCTACTGTTCTGTGATTCATTCTGTGAATCATGCTCCTGCTCTTCACCCCTTTCTCTAGGGTGGCAGAGAGGGGCGTGGGCTACAGGTGGCCTTTGTGGGGTCAGGCCCATAATTCTGGTTATCTCCCCCCCTGCCAAACCTGCAGACATCTCCCTGCGGTGATGCATCTCCCACAAGAGATGCTGTGGGAAAGAACTGTCAAGGGAGGTTCTCCTCCCTCTCTACTCTGCATTAGTGAGGCCACAGTCTGGAGTATTGTGTTCAGTTCTGGTCTCCCCAGTTCAAAAGGGACAGGGAAATACTAGAGAGAGTCCAGTGGAGGCTACAAAGATGCTGAAGGGACTGGAACATCTCTCTGATGAGCCCTGGGTCTATTTAGCCTGGAAACAGAAGACTGAGAGGGGATCTTATTAACCTTTACAAGTATCTGAAGGGTGGGTATCAAGGAGAAGGGGCCAGTCTCTTTTCAGTGGTGCCCTGTGATAGGACAAGAGGTGATGGTCGCAAGCTGAAACACAGGAAGCTCCACCTCAGCAGGAGGAAAAGTTTCTTCACTGTGAGAGTGACTTTCAAGCCCCACCTGGATCTGTTCCTGTGTGGGCTGCCCTGGGTGACCCTGCTCTGGCAGGGGGGTTGGACTCGGTGCTCTCCAGAGATCCCTTCTAACCCCCACCGTTCTATGATACACTGAACTGTGGGGAACAGCTGCTGCCATCTCAGCCCCTCTCTGTAACAAGCCCCACCAGACAGGTCCTGGTGCAAGACCAGCATGCCTCTATGCCATAGATGGGTTTTTTTCACCAAGATTTCTACTGTTAATCTGTAATTTGCTATCAATTGTTATCAGTGGAGTGTCTTGCAAGTAGGAAGCCAGAGTCCCAACCCTGATGATCTTCTAACCGAGACCTGAAGCTGTTGGCAGAGCATCTGACACTGGTGAGCAAAGCAGCTGCCCAGCTCCTACATCCTCAATGCACACAGCTTCACATGGGTAGAGAGCAAGGAGCTGTGGGTCATGCATGCCAGGGAATGGAAATGTTACCTTTTTTTTCTAAAATGTAGGTCAATGCTCATGCTGTAGTGATGGTGGTTTCACTTTGTGGAAAGCAACATAGGCTTTCTTAATTATCCAATTCATTTAATCTGTAGAGCGGAGGATTTTACGAAGGGGGATATTGTGGCTATGCTGGCGAGGCAGTCGTAATTCAGAGCCACAGCTATGAAGTGCTATTTAGTAGTGGTGAGTTTATAGTTTTGGTTATTGCATGCTTTTTTATAATTTTTTTTATATTTTTAAAATTGTTTTGTAATTATGTATATTGGTAACAGTTTATGAACACAACTTCATTGTCGTGTTCGTATTAAAAAACAATATAGTTTGCAGAGCAATTATAGGAGATGTTTGACTCTATAAGCTACCTTAGTATTCAAACATAGGAATAATAATAGGAAACAGGAATAGGGTAATAGTGAAATACACTTATTAAGGAAGATCAAGAGCTTGTATTCTACAGAGGAGAAATAGAAATTGTGTGTTCTAACATCCAGCCTTTAGAATCATAGAACGGTGAGGGTTGGAAGGGACCTCTGGAGAGCATCGAGTCCAACCCCCCTGCCAGAGCAGGATCACCCAGGGCAGGACACACAGGAACAGATCCAGGGGCGTCTGGAAAGTCTCCAGAGAAGGACACTCCACAACCTCTCTGGGCAGCCTGGGCCAGGCTCTGTCACTCTCACAGAGAAGAAGCTTTTCCTCATGTTGAGGTGGACCTTCCTGGTGTTTCAGCTTGCTACCATTACTTCTCGTCCTATCACAGGGCACCACTGAAAAGAGACTGGCCCCTTCTCCTTGACACCCACCTTTCATGCACTTTAACAGCAGGTTGTCCAGCCTCCCTGCTCAAGTAGGGCCACCTGGAGTAGGTTGTCCATCATATGTCCAGACAGCTTGTGAGTATCTCCAAGGATGGAGACTCCACAAGCTCTCTGGACAATCCGTGCCAGTGCTCGGTCACCCTCACCTTTCAGGTAGAAACATGTGATCCTAAATCTCTTTGCAGGTCCAGCAAAAACATAACTTGGATTGTTCTTTTTCAGATCTTTGCACCCTGTTAACTTATCCCCATGCCAGTTCCAAGGAGTTCCTGGTAGCTACTGTAGTGATACAAACCCCTACAGAGAAATGCCAGGGTAAAAAACTACAGGTAAGAGATTAAAATCTCCTAAAAAGTACAGATCCTGATGTAAGTTACTGTGATTCAAAACACCATTCAAGCAATGGAGAGATGCTACACTGGATCCCAAAAGCAGACCATCTTATACCAGGCAGCACACTACCGGACCTGAACAACCCTACTCTGTGGCTTCACTGCTCCACTGAATGTGAACTGAATGCCAGATAGCTCAGGTTCCCCTGTGCCATGTCCTGCTGCAGGCATTTCTTTGGTGTCCTTAAAAATATTTTCCTTTAGTCATTCATTACGAGTCTTTTGGCATGCTATGGAATCGCAGTAACACCTAAATCAGCATCAAACTTCTTTTTTTTTCCTCCTTCCCCTCCACATTGTGTTGTAAGGAACTAGAATAAAGGTTCCCAGAGAACATTTTGGAGAGTTACATAATAGTGGAGAACTTTGTGTGATTTAACCTGGCTACCAAAAACATTAGTCACTTAACACGCCTTGAAAATTTTCTCTTTGAGTGGAAGATCCCAGCAGAGAAAAAAAATAGGCACTTTTGGAAACCAGGGAGGGCAGTTTGCACAGATGGTATGAGAGAACTGGCATTGTGCTTGGAGATGTGGTGGGGCAGAGAAAAAGCTGCCCGAAATAGAAGGGACGAGATGCTGGGTTTAATTTAGAAATGCTACTGGCATGTTTGTCACTGGAATGAAGGGAGCCACGAATCTGCAAATGAAACAACCCAAACCCTTCACTGCAGTCATGGAGTGCAGCAAAAGTGCAAGGGGTTGGCATTTCTAGGCTTTGAATTTATTTTTTTTTTCTTGTCTTGCCAGATTCTGGAGTGCTTTGTCACCTATTTAGTTGCTTAAGGATAGCTTTTGCAGTACAAAATGTCAGCCGGAGCTCAGTATTGAAGCTGTAAAGATTTTCCAAAAATTCCAGCCATTCCTTTGGTTTAGTAACCGTAAAGCTCTTGCAACTGTTATCATTTGTAGTGGTCACAAGGAAGTGACATTGTCCAATAAAAAAAACCCACCGCAAGTCAAGCCACTTAGCAAGGACATAATTTAGATGTTGGTTTGACAGCTTTTTTTTTCTGCTCAGTATGAATTGACCGAGTTCAGTTGCTTGTGAGATGCATTTGGAGGTATTTGGGGTTTTTTAAGAGTATGAGAGAAAGTGGCTGCTAATATATTGTCCTTCACATTACTTTTGAAAATGCACCCTCATAAAACTACTGGAAGAACAGAGAAATATGGTTAGTAACTCCTTGATAAAGCTGGATTAAGATTTTGCTTTATTTATGTTAGGAATAATCATTGTGGTTTAGTGGCATTTGAAACAGCTGGAACCTTCTGTTTCAGCTGATGTTTTGATATGTCATTTTTTTCTTGGACTTTGGTCCTGATTTTCTGGTCTGTGAAACAGGCAAACCATTTATGTATCTCAGAGGAGTGCTTTTAATTTAGGAATTTAGAGAATTATCAAAGGTGGTTATTTTAATCTCTGCCACTCATTCAGATGCTTTAGTCACTAAGGGCTAGGTTAGAAAATAGATTTGGGAATCTAAATTGGTATGGAAGTCAAATTCGAGTGATATTTCTTTAAACTATGTTCTGAAAAGCCTTGCTCAACTAATTACTAGTTCCAAAGGTACTTAAACACCCAAGCTACAAGTTACAGTAAATGTGGGCTATCTAGCATGCCACTATAAAGTGTTGGGTGGGATGCAGTGGTTGATTAAATTAACTCTACTGGGTATGTTACAAATCTAAGCAGAAGATTAAATGTGAAGTTTATTGTACAATGGGGTAAATTCCCAAACTTTTCACACTGCTGGGTATCTTCTGAGAGCACCTGCCCCACTGGCCAGGGCTTCTGGGGTACTTTGAGTGTGAAAGAAAAACACCATAAGAGGTGGCACTGCAAGAACTAGCAGCTGTTTATGAGAGAGTCACAGTATTTAATTAATCCTCATCCTATGCTTCCAGGTGGCAGCGCCTGGAAAACTTGCAGATTTTATAAGTGAGAGTCAAATTGTTGGGGTTAAAAACTCTGGAGGTGGCAGGGATTAGAGAGTAGGTGTAAACGCTGATGGGAACCAGCCTGCCCCTGTTTTCTGTGCTAAATTGCTGCAGGGTGCTTTACAGGAGCCTTGCTGAGACTAGATCTTGAGTGAGGGATAGCTGGAGAGGCTCAGGCCTGACCAGGCAGAGGTAATGTTGTCATGAAAGGGAAGCAATCAAAAGGAAATGCAGATAATATCTATCACCACTGATGTCTGTGTCTGTGTACATAGTTAATAGATACGGTTTCAGGAGATAAGTCCTCCAAGACCAATAAAATTCCTTCTTTTTGTGCACTGCAAATGGTTCCCTTTGTTCAGTTCTTTACATGGGCTCTTGACAGCATCAGGCCTCTACAGGGTGTGTGCATCAATCAGCTCCTTGTTATGCAGGTTTGCATGTCAGGGTTGCCTGTGAGGCTCAGCTCTGTCTCTTCACCTCTAGCCCATAACCCTCAGCATCTGGGATTGGTTCTTAGAGGTGTCACTTTTCTTTCAGATGCAAAGTTTATAACTATCACCCAAGCCTTTGTCACCTTGAGATTTGGCTGCAGTGGTCTGGTCTAAGCCAGGGCAGAGCTCAACCTTCTGTAGAATCCATCGGCCACTGCAGATGGAATAATAGCTACCCTACTGCGTTCTAATTTTGGGACTCTTAAGTCCAATGGTAGCTTATGCCTCTCCAGCCCCATCTGTAGATAATCAACGTGTATTATATTCCCTGTATGAATGCACAACTGTTAAAGAACAGGAGGCTGTGATAAAACTCTAGGAAAAGCTGTACCCCACTGTCATTTCATAATGGACATGAGGTTTGACCATGCTACAGTGTGGGGTGTGTAAAGGGCTAGCTAGGAAGGCCTTTTTGAGTAAGACTTTGAAATATTCAGAAAGTGAAGTTAATGAAAAAAATATTCTAACCAAAGTCCAGGAAAATCCAGATTTTTCATTCTCAGGGAATCTTATGGTTGAGTTTTATTTCCACTCCTAATGAAAGAAATAAAACAATTCGGAAAGCTATTACAAAGCATGATTATGAATAAAATACTTGTTGGTCAATCGAGTGATTTGTTTGAATAAAAGCAAAATATTTAATTTAGATCTCAACTTGAAATACTATGGAAAATAAGGGAAAAAATTTGCAATGCAAAATTGAATATGCCATTCTGAAAATGTAGCATTTAATTTTCACCAAGCTGATTCTTTTGTTTTTCTCTTCTAAAGGAACATTAGTCAAGATCATCACTCTTATGCAGCTGTTTTGTTTTCATGAATTGGCAGTTTTTGAGAGTCCAAACTGGCTTGTATGTAAAATACAAGCCAGTGTTAAAATGGTGATCTAATCTCAATGAGTTTCAAGTGTTGCTAAGAACCTATAATAACCCAAAATACCTGAAACAGTCCTGCAGATAAGGGTTTGGGTGTTTTTACTTGGTCAGAGTATTTGTATGGACAGACTTATAATAAGGCCAAGAAAAGAATGAAACAAGTTGCACTGATTTTTCTCTTGGTCTAGAACTTCTCTTTATGTGAAGCCATTTTTTAAT
This sequence comes from Actenoides lindsayi, assembly GCA_025331215.1. Classification (NCBI taxonomy): domain Eukaryota; kingdom Metazoa; phylum Chordata; class Aves; order Coraciiformes; family Alcedinidae; genus Actenoides; species Actenoides lindsayi. The sequence continues at coordinate 366,264 of WTSP01018212.1, read as the reverse complement.
TCAGGTGGAACAAGGCAGAATGCTGTGTTACTTTCGACAGTCTGTTGCAGCTCACTTTTAATTTCACACGCTAAGTCTAAGGAAACCTCTAAAATATTTTCTGGCCAACTGGAATGGTCTCAAAGAGCACGCATTTGTTGATAAGGTAAATGCTGCTCTCTGGTCAACTCCAGCTGCATCTGTTTGCATTTTTTAGCCATTGATTCGCATCCCACTCTTGTGTAGCACTGCTCCCTGCTGCTGGACAGCAAGAGGGAAATCAGTCCCTGTAGCTGTCCATTGGTATTACTGGAGACCCAATGATGCCTATGGTAAACTGGTTTTCTTATGGTGGTAATTAAGCTCAACAGTAGCTTCTTGGAATCAATGGAAATTAAATGCAGATAACAGGCATTAATTGAACATTTATTGGAAATAATTTAAATTATGGAGAGTTCTGACTTAGTTAATGGAAATTAACGACGACCGTTTGGGTATAAGCAGAACTGCTGGAATGTAACGGAAGTCAATACAAGCAGTTACAAATGGCTGAGATAAGGAAGTACTTATTGATATTAGTGATCTTCAATATTTTCCATTGGAACCATAATCTAACACAGACCATATTGCTGTGGACTTCATCTAGAGTACAGGGATTAGAAATTGTTGATAATATAGATGTAAAAAGCCGTATAATCTGGTAGCTTGCTACACCGGGTATTGAAATAATTAATGCAGTAGAACAGTCTTAATTATAGTCTTGTATTTACAGACAAACTGAAACTGAGGCTGTTATTGATTAAAGGAGGTGCCATATTGCATACTTGTCTAACCCTGTAACTATATTGTTCTTGAATTTCATCTAGTGTAGCTTAGATTTTTACATCTGATTTGAATTACTCAAATGTCCTAAAGATCTGTGTTCCAACCAGATGGGAAAAATGGCTTTGGTTTGGAAAGTTTCAAGGAAGGACCACCAAATAATGAGGAAAAACCCAACTCTCTATTATTTCTTCACCTACATCTTCAGTGGGAAAAAAAAAAAAAAGTCTTTGAATTTATTAATACAACTTGGGATCCTGTCAGGAAAATCTTCTCTACCTGCAAAGTATCTTTATCATTTTTCCAGCCCAAGGTTATATACTAGGCTTGATAAACCTCTGTAATTAAAAGAATTAAACACTTCTGTACATAGTATTAATATTTACTGTACTTTATGCATGTTCTGTCACAAAGCCAGTGCTTTAATTATGTAGAATTTCTGCTAGTTAAGCCCCACTGGCTGTACTAACTACAGTCATTGGCTGTACTGATAGAATATAGTTAACCATACTAAACCCACAACTTTTATTTTTCTCTTTTTTCTTGTCATGAAACTTCTGGATTTTTTATTTGACTTAATTATTTTTTAAAAATAATTCAAGTATTCTATTTAATATGAAGACATTACCTCTTTAAGAGGATGATTAGGTCATGTGCTACATTTTGTTTTGCTGTCTTTACTTGATGTAAAGTACTTTATCTCTCAGAATGGCTTTTGTGTTGCAAAGTTATGTGATAAAGATTAAAGACATTCTGGTTTTCGAAGTATTCTGTGACATGTACAGAAAACTCTGTATTCCTGTGAAATACTCATTCACTGCGGATGACTGCTCAAAATTGACCACGGAAAGCATGAAAAAAGCAACATGAATTTATCTACAAAGGGTAAATCCAGGTTGGAAATTTGGAAATACTTCTAAAGCTCTGTTGAATGTACCAATGAAAAACTGAAAGAAATAACTAGTTTGTTATGCCATATACAATGTTTAATACTGGTATGTATTTCAAGCTAGTGGTAAAAGCAAAGGAACTATAATAAACAGGTTACTATTAGCTCACAGAGATACCATCTGAACTTACTTGTGAGAAGTCCAAGGAGTACAGAGACCATGTTTCAAGTACTGAAAATGACTGGAAAATATAATTGGCATTATTCCTTTTAATTATGACTGGTGATTTGTTCTAGGATTTACAATCCTGACCTTGATATGCTATAAACAGAACCTTCATTTAAAAGGGATTAAGGTTGGTTATGTGTGATAACCCACCTTAACATAAACTCTGTCTGTTAGAAGATGCCAATTTACGGAATGCCTCCTCAGGGTATAAAACACTGTCTTATTAAGACCATCAACATTAGCATTATTTGGGATTGACAGATGGGACACACATAAGTTTAGTAAGCAGTGCTTTATGCATTACTGAGGGCATTTTTTGTGGCAAAATATCTATAGAGAGATTCCTTCCAGGTGATTCAGCCATTCAAATCCCATGGTCTCGGGAAGACAGAAGCTGCTAACACAGACTGGCTTGTGAGCTTGGACAAGGGAAGACCATGCTTCTTTGGCACCCACTGAGTTGGTCTGGTGGAGGCTGATCCCACTCGAGAAGACCTGTTGAATGTCCAGACTTCACACTGTTGTGGCCTCCCTGGCTCCCAGTCTGGTGTTGAGAGAAGGTCAGCTCAGAATTAAAAAGCTGGGGCTGCCTGTATGTCTGTAGAAACCAAAGGGGCACCAGCACCTCTACTCCCAAGAGAAACAAAAATGCTAAGAATTAAACATTTTTCCTACATGCAGTTCTCAAATGAACTGAGATGCCTGAGTCCTGGTCCTGACTGTGGCTCCAGTCCAGCTGGAAATTTGGGGGAAGACGGCCATTTCTTCTGCAAATTCCTTTCCACATACCACACACACACACGGATGCACGTGGGGTTGTGAAGTGGTTACATCTTTACTGAGGGGTTTGTTATAGGTTGGGTTAAGCCCTGTTGAAAATGGTAGGTTTAACCACCGCCCTTCTCTTCGGAGCTATAGGGGACAGTTCAGCACATGTTTCCACCCAAAACAAAGGCAAATGTAAGGTTGCCCAGGAATTTAAAAGATCTGGGTGGGGAGCCTTGTTGAGTTTGTTTTGGGCAGGGATGAGTGTGGAAAAGAGACAGAGCAGCTTGAGAGGGAGCTCAGTAGCGGACTGGGAGGCAAGGTGGGAAGTCTGCGGGAGGCTACATCATGCACAGCTTTGGAAGGAGCCTGGAGAGAGGGATTTCAGTCCTGAGATTTGCTGAAAAGACCTTGCGAATGCAAAGGAATCCTTCTCCCATTACGTTGAGTCAGTAGTGGTTCAAAAGTGGGCAACCGTATATTCAGTCCCATTCAATTCTGTACACAATTGTCATCCCAGTTAACAAAAAATGGTGAATGAAACGCACAAGAGAGGAAGAAGAATCAAGAAGAAATTGGCTCACCTATATTCTTGACGTGTACAACCAAAATACCTTGCCACTACCTGTAACCATTAGAGAATTTGGAAAGACTGGTTTATTTACCAGGCCAAAACAGTGTCAACTTAAGGAAGTCCTTACAGGTCTAGTTTTATATTAATTGACAGTCACATTCTCAACAAAACTATTTGAAATTCCCAGACAATTCATTCTCTTCTTTTAGAGCATGAACAGCGAATTTGGTAAATTCCGTATACGGCCGAAATAATGAGCCTGAGACCTTCTTTGGTTAATAAACATAACTGAAATATTTGAACAATCTGATAACAAACAGGGAAACAGGCCCTGGACTGCTTATTTAAGCCACAGTTGTAACAAGAGCCTTGGGAGATTTACCTGTGGCAGGACTGCAGATGTGGTTACTCAGAGATTTTGGTAGGATTTTTAAACTCGTATAACTGTACTTTATATTTCAACTGGGGCCAGAGTCCTTAGCATTGCTGAAAACAGGGATTTATAGCACTTTATTCCCTTTAGCATTCATCTAGAAGGCCATGGAGCACTCGCTCCTAGACTTGCTGATATAAAGATAATCATCTTTGAAGTGAACTTCCTAGGAACAAAGTCCTCCTCCAGCTGGAGGCAATGGAAATGCTACTGCTGACTTCAGTGGCAGTAAATTTCATGTCTAACATTTTTTATGACATCTTCTTTTGGAACAGCTATGTTTACTTGAGCATTCGTTACTAATTGCCTGCATTTTTTTTTAAATTTTTTTTTAGTTTCTATTATTGGTAAATCAGACTCGCATTTCTCCTTTTTTTAACCAGAAAAAAAGTGGAAAGGAAGGACCGTGTTGAGCAAATCTTTTAAATATTGAACTTATCATCTCCTTTGTCTCCCTTTTTATTATGCACCTATTTAAAAGGGAGGTGTTTATGATGAGAATTTTGGCAAATAGTTCATAAAATATAAATTATATATATTTTTTTTTTGAGATGCAGAGAGAGGGGGAGAGAGAAATCCCATCATTTCAGCATATTTTATTTTTTTTTAATCACACTTAGTTGCAGCTCAGCAGGACTTGAAATGACAGAGATACCAACCCCAAGAATCAAGATTATACAGTTGAAATGCCAACTGACTCTTCAGAACATCACTGTTAGTGGCACTGCTCTTTCCTGTTATTGAAATGATTTCAAAGAGGCTGGGTTTTTGCTCTCAAATCATGCGTTATGTTAGCACTTTTCTAGCCTCACATCATTTATTTAAGAGCAGTTGTTTCCTTGATTCACAGCCATCCATGGACACGCGATACGAAACATTATGTGCCATATTTTCTCTCTCCCTGGGTATAAGTCTACAGCGTGTTGATGTGGATGTGAGATGAGGATGCTCAGCACCTCACAAAGCCAGGCCCTAAGCACAAGGTGAATGTGATGCCTCGACAAGTGAAAGTAACAAATGGACACGGTGAAGGTGGTGAGTAAAGACTGTTATAACTACACTTTGGGGCTCTGATGTTGCAATCCTTGGCTGGTTCTCTGCTGTTTCTGTGACTCATTTCTTCACAGAGTACCTCTGATAGTCCCATTGTTTATTGTTAATGTTTCCATGATGATCTTCACCTAGGGACAAATTCTGCTTTTAACAGAAGAGCATAAAAGCACTGACCTCTATAGTGTTTGTCCTGACTCCCTCCTCCACCAAACTGCAGAGGGCACTGGGAATGGAGTTCAGCTCACCTAATGCAGAGGTAGCTAGACCTACAGATAGATGGCTACACATCAGCTGGTCACTCACTTTTCCCTCATAGCTGATGGGAAGAACCAGGCACCTGCAGGCTGTGATTCATCTTAACTATCTCAGACACAGGTAAGAGAATGTGAATTGAGATGCAGCAGTGCCTTATGCCACAGTGACTAGTTCAGAAACCGTTGCTTACACCGTGTCTATCTACCTTGGCTCAGCTGAATCCCATGCCTTGATATTTTTTGTAATATCACGGTAAGTCTAAGAGAACCCCACCTCAAGCTGTTCTTGGGATTTACCCAAACTTTTCAAGACTTTTTCCCGCTTGTCTTGAAGGCATTTTGATAATTGGGCACGTTAAAGGAGTTAAAACAATAACTGAAGTCACCTGATGACAAAGTAACATTCACCACACGGTAAAACCCATCCATCTGGCTTTAACTTACATGAATATTTTGGTATCAGCAGGAAGAGGTGGTTCCACAGCCAGGATCTGGTGAGGTGTTTACAATCTTCTGCATGGAATCATTGATGACAAAAACGATTGTTATGTAGATAAAAAGCTGTCATGCTACAAACAGAAACCAAGGAAGTTCCTTTGTTAAGAACTTGTTAAGTGTTGTGTTTGATACTCCTGCCTTAAACAGTCTGGGCTTCCTTTAAAAATTAAAATGTAACATTAGTTTCTTCAATACTAACTATTGAATCCTGTCCCACAATTCGCTCCTTTCTTAAAAAACTTGTTTATTTATAAATTTGGTCAGTTTTTTAGAGAAAATTGCCTGATGGTTCTGAAAACTGAGGCACTCAGGAGGGCTGGAGTAATCCAGTCTCCATTTAGCAATACGCTGCTTAATTTTCCTAACCGGGCTGGCCAAAATCTCACTGAGGATCCAAATCCGAATTTTGCAAATTCAAACTTCTATCACTAATTAAATAAATCTCCCATTATGACTGTGGAAAAATCTAGCTTTGACTCTGAATGGTGTAGTCTGGGTTTCCCTCTACTTCCTGTCTGAGAGCATCATTACAGCAACGCCTCGCACGAGTTCCTATCTAAATGAAATGCTAGTGGCACGCATGTGTGCTAAACGAAGGAATGTAATAAAAAAAATTATGAGTTACTTACACTTTGAAGCAATAAAGTGTTAAAGAGTTAAAAAGAACTCTTCTCCCCCCAGGTCCTTCGGGCTTGGAACTGTTTGCAATGCACGGAGCACATTTGGGATCCGACTGCTGTTATTGCTCCCTTTTGCAGGGTACTATATACATCTCTTTTTTGATTTCCATGAACATGACAGAGATCTACGCAGTGAAGCATGATGCAGTGATATGAAACTCTCTCAGCAATTTTCAAAATATGCAACCCATAAATCATTCACCTTAACCTGGGCCCAAATTTGCATGATACTCTCAAAAGCTAATTTACCGAAAGTCCAACCAATCCCAGCTGTGGGTGAAGTACATAATAAAGTTAGAAAGGTAGGTTTCAGATGGCTTCAGGGTTTGTAATGGGTGCTTTGCACAGCTGTAATGAAGAGTGGGTGAGGAGAGTTAAGAATGAATAAAGTGTGGGTGGTGGAAATATTCACTGGGCATGTCATGGCCAGGGAAGGAAGCACAGGGGCCTCCCAGCCTCCGTGATGGGAAAGACGTCAAGGCTTCCTGGACCTGGGTCCTAGTTATTTATTTATTTCAGCTCTGACACATTCCCATTAGGAAAGCAAAAAATGTGAAATTGATACCGTTGCTTTTGAAAGCAGGGAGCTGATTGTGGCTGAGCAACAGAGCTGTCTTGTAATCTGCTTCCAAACGTGTGGGTGCCTCTTGGGTTTCCTCAGCTATTTTATGGCCCGTTTTCAAAGATTTCTGTAAAATCAGGCCAACAATGTCTGCATCCCCTACCACATCAGTGAAAAATTGGACCGTGTTTCAGAGTCATGTAAATTCCTTCTATAAGAAACATTTACATTTTACAAAGTGTAAATTTAGCAGACCGCTTCACGGGGTGAATTTGTCCCTGGTTCATTACAGTTGTTACATTACAGTTACCATGGGGATGGGCTGACTAACAGTTCACCATTAGCAGACAGAAAAAATGAGCAGCATGTAGAACTGAACATTACAAAGGTTTCTTCCAGGATTGCCATGACGTGTTCAGGTAGTTGATAAGATAATTCATTCTTACTGTTCCTGTATTTTCATGAGAACTTACCTATAAGTAAACAAAACCCGAAGCCTAGTTTATGTTTCTTTATTGCATTGTTATATGGCACAGTAAATGTAATAAAGCAGTCTTCTGACTCTCCTTGACCCAGATGCATTGTTCCTAGACAGGTTTTCTTGCACATGTGAAATATATACAACAACTTTCACGTCTAAGGTCCTGATAGTTTAAACACAGTCCATTTCTTTATTGGCAACAGATTTTTTTCAGTTAGGACTGGATCGTGCTGGGAAAAATTAGAAATGTGTCGACTAACACGCTGTTAAAAATATAAGATGTGTAACGTTTGAGTAACAAGAGATATTCATGAACCAGGTTCATGCTCCACAGCTGATACAGCGCTTAAAAAGATGCTGTTCTCCAAAGCTACTGATACTGCCTAACAACTTAAGTTGCTCAAAATGGTGGGGTAAAATGATGGCTTCACTGGAGTCTGCGGCAAACTTCATTGATTTTGGAGGAGTGGAACATTTCTTTTTGTACAGAACAATGTGCTCATTCAATGTGAAGGATAAGTAGGTTTTTCAAAGTGGGTTTTTTAGCCAAATAAAGGACAAAAAAATGTCTTTAAACCGGGGCAAGAATTAGTGACATTGATAACTGTCATGTTTGAGGTTTTAAGGAAAGCAATGAAAATTCAAAGCCTGCCAGCATTTCATTCTTTTACGCTAAAAGACTCATACAGCAAGAATCTGTAAGTGACACTCAACTAAGAAAGAGCTTTCGGAACAGCTGATGTGAAACTTGAAAAGAGCCAACGTAACAAATGCTATGCGAGGGGAAGTGCTTTCATTCCAGTTCAGGAACATCTGGTTTATTGCAACAATAACTACTGTAATTATATCACTGCTGGAAAAGCTGCTCTAGGTTAGGTTAAGTTTGTGGTTTCTATAATAAACACTGCTTTGGAGGAGTGGGGGTTTCAGTATTTCAGCCATGTCAGATCACGCTGAACTGAACTGTGATTTGATGCAAAAATAACAAAATAGGGAAAACATAAAAGCATTATTTCTAACCATATATTTCTTGAGATACACTCTTGGTTTATTCCTCATTACAACAAGTGGAGGGTATGCCAAAGAAGCAAATTGTTGGATGACTGACCATATTTAACTGATAAAAAGTAAAGAACTGATTTTTTTTTTTTTTGTCAGTTGGAAGTAGGCTTATTACTACTTAGAATAATACATATTGATGTAATAAATAAACAAGCATCCTGCAAAGGATGTTATTGTCACTTTCCCTACAGACAAAACTAAGGAAACTGCCTTAGGTTAGATAGCAGCTTAACGGTGGAATGTCTCCTAGTAAGAATATAGTGGATTTTTCCAGATGAGTGTGCCTGTGTGACCGGGCTTACTACCCAACCACTGCGTTATTGCACTAACCATTAAAAATGAAGTGTTTAAAAACGCACTGCTATCTAATGGAAAGTCTGAATCTCCGTGAGTCTTACTACAGCAGAACCAACTGAATTCTCTCAGTTGCCAAGTGTATTTCCTGAATATTATACAGCAGCAAGAAACAATGGTCTATTTTCTTGGCAACAGAGTACACTTACTGGCCACGGCAGCAGTTGTATTCATAGCAGTATCGTGGCTGCCCCAGGATCTGCAATGGGCTAGGCATTGCACGTGAAAATCTTCTCCTAAACTGAAAAATATAAATAAGACAGTTTGGATTCTACTGTTAGTCTAGATTCTACGATAAACAGTCTATAAGTCTATACAATTTTAGTGTATTAACATATAAAAAAGAATGGCTAAACATCTTGCTGATAAGGGGAACTCCTGAATTCCCATTGAAATGCTTTGTTACTATAGGAAGGTGTGCAATAGATCCCAAACTGCCTCAGACCTTTCAGACTGGAGAAAGAGATATTTTATGAATGTAGTTTGCTTCTCTACCTCCACCTCTTGATGAAATGTTTGCTGCTCTGTGTTCTGATTCACACATTTGCACACAACAGATAAGCAGACTTTGCAAGTTATGTGCATTTAACAACATTTTAACAACCTACCCAGTACTCTTGCATGCTTACACTGGCAAAATAGGACCTGAGCAAGAATCAGCTTATATTACACATGCAAATGTGGGTTTGTCTGTGCAGCAGACTCTTGTTTTATAAATTCAGGTTTAACGCTATCTTCAGTTTTATCTCCTCCAGCTAAACTAATTTCTACCAGCTCAGTGCTTGGAATTGAAATGATTCCTTCGCTTCAGTACAGATAGAACAAAATTATGCCAGAATATCAGAATATATATGGCAGAATATATTTTTTCTGGGTGTTATTCTACCAGAAAAGTTGCTATTAATGGAGTTCAAATTGCATTAAGTGGCAACTAAACCACGTTGAAGGCAGACCAGTGAAAACACACTGTAACTTTCAAAGCAACATAGTAGAGAAAATAACGAAGATGGTTTAAAGTTCCAAGAAAAAGTAGCTTTATAGTTATTTAGAATTGTCTCTATCTGAATTCTCCAAGACATTACAGTGCTAATGCTCATTACACTCATCAGTCACACATGTAATTTCTCTTCTGTAATGTTCTTTCTATGTTTCATGTATCTCTACATATAGACCACTCCTATGTGTGGACATGCATATATACATATATACCTTTTCCTTTGGTGTGGGGGGGAGTGAATCAAGAGTGACTCAACTTTCTCCATTGTCATAGAAATATTTTTTCAAATAAAACCACATGAACAATAAAAAAAAAAACTATCTCAGACTTGAAAGTTTCCTATTTCTCACTCGTCTGTCACCTCAGCATCAGTTTTAGAATTCTGGCAAGTGGGCTGCTGAAATTCTTACAAATATATATATATAGATACGTGTGATCATACCATGGATACTTTTATATATGCTTCTGATCTTATTTCATAGTCATTGACTATAGTCATTGACTATAGCAATTGCCACAAATGGCTTGATACTCTGTGATTTTGTTGAAAAAAAGTTTCGATCTCAGCATTACAAATGGAAGAATAGATCTTCAACCGATGTCAGTCATCATACCCCTGTACCAAGAGGACAGCAGAGCATTAACATGAACTGCAGTATAGAAAAGCTTGCTTTCAAGATATCTAGAAGATCCAAATGGTCTGATGATGAAACAAATGAGGCATGAGCTTGAAGCTTGCCCTACATTCATGCTAAATGCCAACTTCAACTCTGATCCGGTCCTTCAGACAGGCAAAGTCAAAAGTAAATGGTTTGCAAGCTTCTGGCAGCAGCACTGGGCATGCCTTAACCATGCTAGCTTTAAAATACCACCTAGAACTGGGATGAACCCTTCACCTTTCTTTTCTTTGATGGTAAAAAAATAAATAAATCTATATCTCTGCTCCTGCCTGCCAAGGCACTGAATCTTGGAGGACGTTGAATGCTGCCTGGCTAATGCTAAATGTCCTCAGATGCCTTTCTTGTCAATGGCTCTAGATACCTTCCAGCACCAGGCACTCATTCAAAAAAAGAAGTTAAGTTATTGCAGACTTTTCTTCAGTTTAGGTGTTGTCAGGAAGTCTGGCGGTACTTAGGATTCAGTCCTAAAATGCTGATCTTTCTCTCCTTTTACTCCAAACTGGGGCTGGGCTGCTCTGAATAATCCATACCTTGCATGATGCCGTATATAGACTAAAAGGAAAAGGAAAATGGTTTGGGTTTTCTCTTTTTAAATAACAAAAACCGAAATATAAGAATATCAGATAGTGGATTGAAATATGTTTTAGAAAAACAAACGAACAAAAAAAATCTGAAGATACAATTTCCAATTTTCTGGCTTTTTCTCTGTTTTTGCAGTGTTTGCTTAGTACATCTAGATGGCAGAAAAATTTACTTGTGGCGGGCCGACTTCCTCCCATGGTGCTTGTAAGTCATCACCCATTGTTTCAAGAGCCTTTCATCTCTGTCAGGCTCCTATCAGAATTCCTTGCGCCAAGGATGGCGCAAACTCATTTCCAGTGTTGGGTCCCACACTGTGTTGCAATGAGAGATATTAACTGGTGCTGGCTGCTGGTGTTTGCAGCAGACCTAGGCATGGGGAAGGTGGGGGAGCACCTGGAACTGTGTGAAAACATCTCCATAGAAGAGACTTGGACAGTGCAATGTGGTTTTGCATTCAGCACCACTTACGTGTAATAGTCTGGCCTTCTCACTACAGGTTAGAATCTGAGATAAACTCAGATCATCAAATTCAGACCATGAGATATGAAACACTGTAGAACTTCAGGTTCAGATAAGGAGTATGACCATGCAGAGGTGAATGCTGCAAAACACCATGAGAACCTGCAAAGCATCGATACAAAGGCAGGGGCTGTACATACATTTCAGGTCTATGTAAGGGAAGTGGTTTGCAAGGGAAACTCATCTGAAGTTCAGACTGTTCAGACTCATGGCTGTCAGAAATGGGAAATACTGGGGACTATTAAAGATTCAATTTTTACGGATGATCAGCAGAGGGTTACTGAGAACAGATGTTTCTGTAATTGTCATATAGTGGAATAACTCTCAGTGTTCAACGTCCTTCAACTCTGTGTGTTCTGCATGGCAAGATACACGCTGGGTATCCAGAATTACTGGACTAGACTGTACAAGAACATTGAGGAACACATCTCAGAGCTGGGTAGAAAGTTGCTTTCACAGGCAGCTACTTTAATATTTTCTGTCGTAAATGGAGTTACCAGAAAGACAAAACCAATGTTACAAACCCAAATAATCACTTCACAACTCCATTTTCAGACCAGTGAATATATTCTAGGTTCCAGACCTATCCAAAGCTAAGAAGGGACTCCATCTCTCATCCACAAGTAAAACTGAAGAATACTTTGCTGATTTCTACTCAGACCATCAGATGAGACCTCCTAGGCCACGGTTCCACAGATGCTTCCTTCCAGCAGAAATCCACAATGCCAACAAAATGCTCTGTCACTCCTCCTTGCTTCCCCACAAACTCCCTTCACATGCCTAGTTGCTCATTCTCGTGTTAATGACCACGTGATGAGAGCAGATCAGTGCTCCCTACAAAAATGATACCAGCAGCAGAGCAGTTCATGCTCATCGCCGCATCAGTGCCCCACTGGGCTCCCTGCAGGACTGTCCAAGGGAGCAGAAGGAAGGAACTCCCTGGGACAGGGTATGCTGGGGCCACTGCTTTCAGCAACAGCTTGGGCTGATAGAACATTTAAGTGAGTGCTTAGCTGTGCCCTCATTCATTAGGTATTTGACTTACTGTGTTGGGCACATACAATTTTGCTGTCCAAGATCGTTTAAGTGGATCTTTCCCGGCACCTCCCAGCATCTTCTGTTTCATAGCAGTACTTAGCATCACTGTGTGCTAAATTAAAGTTACATCTTTCTAACTGGCTATTTTTTAATGTTTTTTTTTTTTTAATTTTTCTTCCACTCCTCCGATTCAGAAATCTCACTCTCGTAGCCTTCACAGGGGAAGCTACAGAAACCCACAGGGGAGAGGTCATTTTCCCTTCATCAGAAAACTTCAATGTCCTTTCAGTGCTCTCCCATGGAGCATCGGCCTTTCCTCTCTGGCCCGAGCTCTTGAAAGGCTGCCGTTTGCCCTGGAAGAGCTTTCCCACATGCTGTATTGTCAGGGGACTGCCTGACCGTGGTCAGTGGTTTCTGTGTGTGGACACGTAGGCGGAAAGGGGCAGAGGGGCCACACTCGAGGAGAGCAGAACAACTGCAGGAGGGAGGCCGGGACCAGAACTGGGATTTGTGGGTGAGGAGCTGCTGGCCTGCCAGAGTACAGGGTCCATGCTGACAAGTATCAATAAAGGCATTAAAAATAGAGAAAGTAACGGCTTCTCAAATTGCAGCCCTTGGTTTGCAAGAGGTTTTGCCTGTCCCAGAGTGATGCAAGCAGAGTTTGTCATCCATCCACATCTGCTGCATTGGCTTGACAAGTACCTAGTGATAGGATACCTGACCTGGGAAATTACTAGTGCAAAAACTTCAGGTTATTTCTCACCTGTACCATGTTAAGGGCACTGCCTTTATATATGATCTGCTGTTGTGGTTTTGCAACCCCCTCTGCTTTATTTCCCACAAGTAAACCTGGACTGTGGAGATACTAGAGAAAACAACAGGCAATCCCAAACCTGAAATTCAGATACAGCCTTTCCCATAGGTGAGGTGAGTTTGAATTGGGATCCACCTTTCCTGGGAAGCTGTGAAATTCTGTGTTCCTGCTGCTGACAGTCTACAATCCTCAGCAGTGGCACACGGGGCAAAGATCAGTCTCACTAGAAGCAAAACATCACCAGAGGCTGCAAGACTCAGATTTCCACGATCATTAACTAATTGAAAACTAAAGCAGGCTTGCAGTCTGGGATTTTTCTGTTTTGTTCTCCGTGTGTGTTTGTGCCAGCCGTATCCAACTGATGGCTGGCAATCCTTCCTGATTCTGTAACTGAGATACATACATACAGCAAGGCTGAGATAATATCTAGTAATGTAATACTCTTCCATCCCTAGGCATTGACAGGGGTTGGTTCTTAACTACCCTACAAGTTCAGACGTAAACGAGAACCCCCGGAGTGCAGCCACATAGTACCTGCAGCACTAGGTGCTCTGACTGGGCCTGATCTTTTAAGTCAACCCTTAGTGCTCATCTCCCACCAAGGTCAACAGAGGCTTGGAACATGCAGCATCATTTAGGGGTACAAAGTGTCTAATAAGATCCAGCTCCCTGGTTGATTCAGGTTCAAATCAAGGCTATTGATATTGTCTTTAAGTCAATACCTTAGACCCTCGGTCACAAGAGGTTAGATAAGATTAAAGAACTAAGGTTCTTTTTTTTTAATCTACTGAATATTAAAAATGGCCACTTCTGGCTTTTCATTCACACCATCTGTTGCTAGCAGGTTGTATTGGCAGTTTCAGGACAGATTAATAATTGTTCCTGATTTTGGCACACCGAGAGGTTAAAAATAAATCTTTAGCCACACAGAAGAGTCCCCAGCCATTGATTTCTCTAAGATTTTTTGGCAACTTGAAAAGAAAATATATGGTATGAGCCTTCCTAGAATTATTTCTCCCAGCCACATGTGATATAAATAAAACAAACCTCAAGAATCTGGCTTAGAATATGGAATAACATTATGCTACAGTCATTTCTGCTGTGTTTACCACAGCAAATGTTGAATTACAGGCATCACTGTACATAATATTTAATTATTTCAATGATACCCAGGGCTCTCAACACTCTTGTTTCTTTCCCATGTTCATGACAATTTGCCAGCAACATTTTAGAACAGAGCAGTCATTTCACAGCAACCTCTTTGTGTCAAGAAATGGGTACACACCCCCTACTAGAGCATCCTTACCGTGTTCTGGGGTGCCAAAGGATTAAGACGGTCCTGGGATGTACGTCTGAAGGTTCCCCTGACCTGGGGGAGCTGTGGTTTTGAGGCAGTGCTGTCAGGTCCTGTGAGGCTGAATCTGTCTCAATTTCCAGTGGCCGCAACCATCAGTAGGAGCGTTTGTCCTGGTGAGCCTTGGTGCAGTCCTGCCCCAGCAATCCAAGCTGAGGAAATAGAAATTTAACATGTGTTAGGTTACCAAAGCTCTGTTAAGTTTCTGCTTTGAGAATAACCTGTCTAAACAAAAGTCCAGCCCAAGAAGAGAATGAAAATTGAAGGACAATCAAGAAGGGAGCCTGCAGAAACTTTCAATTATCATACTTCAGAAAGCATGAGAATGAAGACAACCACAAAACTGCTAGATGAAACCAGTGCAAGGATCAAAGATGATCACTTCAAATGCAGATACCATGTTTAATGTGCAAATAGAAAACAAGGGATGGACAACAATCAAGCAAGCTATGTAAAAAATTGGTATGAATGCTAAAAAAAGCTTCATTAAGCATCTGTGACTTTTTCACAGGATCTTGAAGTACACATAGGAATTGGACCATTGGACAGGATGTTGATTTTTTGAGTAAGTTCTTTTTGCAGTTATTTATTCCTTTCATAAAGTTTTGTCTTTCTGCCTTCTACAAGCAAACTTTTCAAGAGAGCATGTGGCAAATAAATGTAAAATGCTGAACACATCTAAAAAATCTGGTCATTATAAAGATGCCCAACTGGAGGTTGAGCTGTTCTGGCCAGCGAGTTCCTTACACAGTGCAATTCCCCATAGGACAGTGGGTAAAAATTCTGCATTTGAGAGGATCCATAGGAACCCTCCATTCTGTGGCAGGGAGGAGGGAGAGAATTTAACCACAGGACACAGAATAATGCAGAGGTGGAGGAAATTCTGACCCAGCCCACTCCTTCCAGCCTTCTCCTGAAGCCTGAGTGTTCCTGGACTTGTTGGAGCCTCCTGCCAGCTCTAGCTTTTCCCCAGTGTGGAAAAGTAACTGGTGGAGCTGGACTATAACATCAGCTGAGGCCAGCAGAGGAAAGGACTGGGAGTACTGCTGGCAGTGCAGCTGGGAGTATTACATTTCCAATCCGTGTCAACTGGAAATGCGTTATGGAGAACTTAATGAAGGGTGAGGGAGGAACAAGGCATGAGGGTGGTGCTAGCAGGGAATAAGCAGCTAGATGGAAGGTCCTTATTTGATGGAAGGGAGGGAGCAGGAACGGGAAGACACAATACCTTCTTCTGAGTGCAAAGAGGAGCTCTATGGAGATCTTTCTCAGTATTTATTTCTTGAGGAGTTTATATGATGCTTCTGAATTTATGGGTTGATGGGCCCACATTCCTCCAGAAAATAAGACAAGTTCTCAGTCCTGAATCTACTTTGAGCTGTTATTTTTTTTGTGGTTATTTGACAGTTTAATTTGAGGGTCAGAGAGCCTCCCAAACACATGGAAATGACCTTCATAACATTTTGAAGATGTGGGTATTATCATCTTAATTTTAATTAATTGCTACCTAACTCACCCAGAGTGACAGCCTGACTCTGTACCAGGGCAAGGGAAGAATCCAGGGATCCCAGCTCATCATCACATGCTCTGCCCACCAGCCGGACGCTGTTGCCACATGGCCTTGCAGCTGGAACAGTGGACGATGGATGTTTTTTTTCTCCCTGGAAGCCAGTCAGTAGCAATGTCCACTGACAGCCTGCATGATCACATCACTCTGTGGTCAAAATAGGAAACATTATTCATCCTTCTTTTGGGACTGCAGCAAATCCCTGCATGAAAAAAAGTCAGCTAGAAAAGGAAGTATGCTTCGAATAAAGCCAAGCGATTTAATTAAACATTAGATTAACTCTCCCCAAAGCCACCGGCAAACACACCACAAGCATATGCAAAAGACAGATGTTTGTGGATGGACCTACACAACCTTTTTTACAACCTTTTATATAACATTAGTGCAGGTTTAGATGAAAAGTAGTCTTGTTCTTTTCAAGCCAGCATGAAGTACAGCCAGGAAGTATTAGTCATCAAGAGATTTTTGGTAGTTGTAGTTTGGAACCCCAACTGGAGTGTTTGCTTTGTACAGTGCTAATAAAAGCTAAAAAAATCTAAATCAAGTATTGGCCACTATCTCAGGCAAATCACATTGATTTTTAAAATAGCTTTTGACTAAACTATCACGATTAGAATAAATTTTTACGTCCTCACAAATGCAAAAGAAACAACCCTTCCCTCTTTCCCAAGGAACTGTAACATCTTTTTTTTTTTTTTTTTTTAACAAGGAAGATTTTGCAGGCTTTCATATTAAAATATATTCTGAATTGTGTTTTAATGAGGGTAAAAATAAATTATTGGGTTTTGTAACCAAAACAGATGTAAAATCTTTCTCAGAAGGCTTTTACCCTCTAGAATGAAACTGACTATTTTTCGCGGGTTAGTCTGAAAAACATATTTTAAAATTTTGTGAAACAATACATGGCTTTCTTCAGTTATTGGCCATTCACAATGGTACATCCATCCTGCAGGTTTCTGTGTTCTGGTCACTTTGACAATTGCCGGTTTGGGCCAAATAAACAGTATTTTTGCACACAAATAAGATTTGGTTCTTCGATCAAGACGTTTTTCTGCAAAGCATTTAAGCAGTAAGTACAAATGGTTATGTGTGCTTTGAATTCCTGAAATGAATCATGGAAAACTCTAACATAATAACGTGCTGTTATTAAGTGCTACACAGCTACAGTTGCTATAAAAACGACGAAGAAATCTGAGGTAGGGAAATAAATCTTCAGCTGGTACAAATCAGCGCAGCCCTATTGAACTGAAGAGAGCTACGGTGACTTAAACAAACTGAGATTTTGATATGGCCTATAGTTTATTCCCTATACTGAATAAACCGTGGCATAGGCTCGAGAAGTAACACAATTTGCCCTGCAATCCACACTCCTAAAGCTCCCTTCAAGAAGGTCTTCTGAAGCACGAGGTACAGCGTGGAAAACCATGTAGAAGGTATGGTGGCTAAAGGGTGACAGATGTGAATCGGTGGAAGTCTACGCTACCGTGTGCTGGAGCAGGTACTGAGGCTCCCAGGTGATGCCAATGTGAGATGGAGCTGAAGCACAAGCTGTCCTGATCTCTCCTAACTCCTCGCTGCTCATTGCCTCCTCCTGTCCATGCTGCCTTCCCTCTTGTTATTATAACTGTGCAGCTAAATGGTCATCCGGCCCCCAGAAAAGCTGCATAGGGTTAAAACTAAGTTGGTAGAAGATCAGGTCATGGGTCAACTTCCTGACTCAGTTCATACTTATGCTAGCAAATGGTTAGAGGTGGTGTGGTGGCACCTAGGACAGCTTCTTTTGTGGGAACACCAGTAATACTGACTGAAAGAGTTTCCAAGAGTTATACCTGAGGAAGAGAAAATCCCATGATCTCTGGTCCAATCCTCTTACTTGTCAATCCTCAGGATAAAATGGAACGGAGTATGCTAAGAGCCAAAGGAAGCATGACTTAAGAGGTATTCATTATTCGCTTTCCCACTCTACTCCTTGCTCCCTAGATTAGTCACCATATCAGGAAGAAGTGTTTGTGAGATAAGGGCCTTGATACACAGGAATAATAATGCAGCCAGTGCCCAGCAGCACTGTGATTAAATGTAACTCTCTGGATGTCAGTGGTGTGGGGCTGGGTTCCCTGTACTGCTCAGGACCTCTTACCTCCTGCTTAGACACACAGCAGCTCTCACCTCTGAGTGCCACATCAAATCTGCATGGGTATTCAAAGCAGGATTTGCTCCTTGTGGCCCTAAATGACTCTGCTGAAACAGATCCCTTACGATTGCTACACAGCACATGGTGTAGGCTAACAAAACACTGGCTCAACTTTTCCCAGTGGGGTGGATTTTTTCAGTACGTGATCTCCTCCCATGACTGGCAAGCAAACCAGCGATGTGTTACCTCAAAGGCAGATCTGACTAAAGCATCACAAAATAGCTGCAACCCATGAGAAGCGAGATTTCGGATGAGGTCAATTTAATTCAGGTCATAACAGGTATGTTATTCCCAGCTCTGCAAGCTTCTGTCTCAAGCATTAATTTACTCAAAGAGGGAAATTATTTGAATCGCAAATGCACCCTTTACAGGCATGCTGCCTCTGTTTTTTTCAGTATTTTGAGGAATTTCATAACAGTGCTCTTACATCACTGCACCAGACACAATGTTAACCATTGTGAGATAAAGCACGTTTTTTACATTTGCATAAGCCTGCAGCTTTCCTCTCTATTAGCCAACATTTCACTTTTTCAGTTATGGATATTTCCAATCATGCTCATTCTTCTGAAGAATGATAAAGGAATGGGAAAAACAATGCTGCTTCTAAGGGACACCAGAGCAGGGTGGTTGGATGTTACCTATTCATAAATTACGATCAAGATTATGTCAGAAGGTGGTACAAAGCAGAGGGCACAATGAGAGGTATGATCCTTCCAACACTGGTCCTCACTTTGTGGTAGGTCAGCTCCCCTGCATGCAGTATCTGGACAGCTTTGATGAGACACCAGCATGGTCCAGGAAATTGGTATCTATCCTTACGGACTCCAGCTGAAGGAGTGTGATAGCAATAATCAAGATTAAAAAAGAATTAAAAAAAAAAAAAAAGAGATAATAGTTATTTATATGATTGACATTCTGCTTCAGTGTTTTCACACAAAGACCTCTCTCTCTGCCTGACATGCAGGCGCTGCATTCCCAAGGCATTCTTGCAGCCTAAACCACATCGCCGAACAATAGCGAGCCTTCTTTCATTTTCCTGCCTAGTTTCTGTGAACAGCACTCTGTTGACAACCGAGTCTGTTCTCACTCCTGAAGAATTCAAAAAATTGAACGATATAAGGACAGCCTGTGACTTCCAGGAGGCATCTTAAAGCATCCTATTTTTAAAATTGTGGGTTGGTGCCTTTTTTTTTTTTCCTGTTTTGTTTCTGTTTCAAACCTACAAAAACGCAAATCCATCCTCAGACCAGAGAGCTGCTCTGAAGGCAGCACCACTAATAGCACTAAAATGCAAATACATGGATGACTTTCTCTCTTTCACCATTCCAGGGCAGCCTTTCTCCTCCAAAATCTAATGTTAATGATGAGTAACTAACTGACAACCTCTGTACACTGAAGTCTTTGGCACAGGAAAAATAGATGTAGGGACATTGGTTTGCTTTCCTTGCCAACCAGTCCCAAGCCTAGAACAGTGAGGCCACATGTAGGATTAAGAAAGTCCAGCCTTCTTAACACTCATCCCAACTCCCTCTCTTGATCCCAAAGAATGATGAGTTTTGGTTGGAGGACAACGACTTCATACAAGCAATGTGCATGAAGAAGCCAGATCCCTCTCTTCTTTGTCACACGAGCAAATCACGCTCACCAAGACAGTGTAGTGCCCAGTCCTGTGGCTGGTGGTAAAACAATACAAAACAAAAGAGATGGGAAATCACTGTGATGAATTTGCTGGCATGTTGTCTGTCTTTGGTTGATGATACGCATCTATACATGGGTGATATATCCCATAAACCGGGATATTAGAGGAGAGCTGAACTTGCTGCTTTGCTATGCCATGCCCCCTTTTTGTGATATTGTTTCCTTTGCACTACCAGGCTAACATCAGAGACTAGAAAATGAGCAAAATCTCTCTCTGCCTAGTCAGCTGTGATAGTCTTCTAGTTTGGAAAAACAATATGGACATAATTTAGCATATTTTCACAGTAGTATTGCTGTTGTTGGTATCTTGACTTCGTGCACGTGTGCACGCACGTTATTTCCACCTATTCAAGAAGCCTGATGAACTTGAAGCACCCCTATCTTACCACCCCTTACACCAAACTTCAGCACTCTCTGCACCTTACTTCAGGACTTTACATATAAGGATGCCTCATGAAAAACCCACACTTAATTTAGGCCCAATTTATTCTTGGCTTCTGACTTCTCTGGGTGGATCTGGCATAGTCAATGCCAGAATGGAACATCAATGAACAAGTGTGCTGGCGTCACTGAAAAATGAAAACAATTGGAAAATGACAATCAAAGGAAGGTGAAAGATCTAGTCCCAGGGCTTCCTGTTTCAGCTGAGAGTTTATTCAGATGGCCTACAGATAATCTAAGCCAGATAGAGGGCACACCGATTTATTATGATGTTTATTCTCATGGCTTTGTTAGCTGTCAAATGCAAGAGCAGTCTATCCTGGATGCATTTATGCCCTCCCATTTCCACACATCTTCACATTTAGGCTTTTGATTTATGGTGCTGCCACAGAAGCAACATGGAACTGAGAAAGGGTCTAAGAAACTTAAATGAATGAGAAAAAAGCAAGAAATTTCTGTCCTCTGGCATCTTTTATGATGTAATTATGTAGGGCATTGTTTCTATAGTAATTAAATACACTTAATATAAATATTTCCCATGCAGTAGTGTAAAGGAACCATAGTATGCAGAAACTCATACTGCATAGAAAATCATAGAAAAGCAACACAAAGAAAACTGTTAAGTGCAGCAGGAACCACTAAGGCAAACGCATCTCCTTTGCAACTTCAAAGAGATGCATCAATTTGGTAAGTGCTAAAACTTGAACGAACCAGAGCTACTAGTACACGCTTGTAGTCTGTTTCTATCTTATCCACACACACATCCAGGAAAATCATATGCCAATATGTAAGAGCATTTTCAAAATATACTTATTACAACATTATTTTTGAAATTTGTCTTTTTCACTGTTGTTGCACTGACTTAGGTATTTTGTCCCAAGTTTTACATTTAGTGCTTCTAAACATAAGATCTACCTCAAGTATTGTAGGAATCATATTAATCAGGTGCTACAGCCACTGCCCTCTTCTTATGACACAGTTTATATTCTGAAAGGTCTCAAGTCACAGAACTTCACCTTGCTGCCACCTGAAATTCACCTCGCGTAACACATGCTCACTACAGGTCACGAACACGATTTCCTGAAAGCTAGTTATTAGCAGCAATTTTCTTAATGTCTGCTCATGTATTTACCTTTACATGGACGCTTGAGATCAGAACTCAAACGGTACATTCCACGGAGCAGAGACCAAGAGTGATGCACTCGTCCAACCACCGACTAAACAGCTTCACAGTTGTTACAGATACCCAAACTGTTGTCTAAAGCACTGGTACTACAACCATTGCTGTATGTGTTGTGCAGCTGCACATGAAGAATGTAAATTAAAAGAAGTGTTAAGCTCTCCTAGGTTTGTTTTTTTTGTAACTGTTGGCTAACTTCAAATTGTATGTGATCTACTGTCTAAATACTGAAGTCATGCAACGTGTAAAATCGCCAAGGAAAGTTCCTAATGAATTATAAGAAATGAAATGGATCTACTATAAAACACTGATGAAAATGAATCCCATGTGGGTCTACTTTTTAGGGACAGATGATTCTGAGAATCCCAGCTGTGTGCTGGGCACCCCCAAAGTGCAGCACACTGGTACTAGGGTGAAGGCAGTGAGCGAGCCCCCAGCAGAAGACATGGCCAGGGGTCCTTCCTGGGCAATCCTTCAGGCTGGGAGCAGGGACTGGCATCCCACGGGAAGGAAACAATCCTCCCTACCTGTCAGCACTGCAGGAGTTTGTGGGCTGTGCTTGGTAGCTGTCGCTTGCGCTTAAACGCCTTGGCCGAAACTGAAATATATATGTCCATCACTGTTCAAGACCAGGCTGGATGAGGCTCTGAGCAACCTGCTCTAGTGGGAGATGTCCCAGCCCATGGCAGTGGGGCTGGAACTAGATGATCTTTAAGGTTCCTTCCAACCCAAACCATTCCATGATTCTATGATTCTCTTGTCTAAGTCGTCAGAAAACATAGCGAGCATGTAACACACTACACTGCCTTCAAATGAGAATATGAACATTTTCATCACCAAAAAGAAAAGCTGAGGTATTGCAGTGCATGGCAACTGCCCTCCTCTCCTGAACTGACAGCCTGATGATAAACACAGAGAGGGGCTCAGGCACAGCCTGGGCTGCAGAGGTGTTCCTCCTCATCCTGAGTGTAATAGCTGGCAAGTGAAAAGCATCTGAGCAAGCTTAATCTGCAATAATTATATATTACAAATGTATTTATTCTATTTAGGGAGAAACTCCTATAAGGCTCCAGATGAGACATTTCTCACATATATTATTTAGCTTTTCCTGAGGCCTTAATGAATTGCTTTAAATTACAGACTTAGATATTGATTAGCCTCATTCAGTTGAAATCTAGGCTTAGCAATCTATACTTGTCTATAGTTTATTGGTGATATTATTCCTAATAAAGAGCTGCAATTAATCCACATCAAGAAAAATCAATTAATACAGATTTGTATCACAAAGAAAAAAATCCTCCTCATATCTGCCCACTAATCCTGAAGCTTAGGTCTTTCTTTGCTACCAAGGAGGGCAGATAAAAAATATTGATTTCACCCTATTTTTACAACTTATAGTGATATAATAATAGCACACAGAACAGACGGGGCTTATCAATTAAAACTATTTTTATATATGATGATAGCTGAGGACACACAGTGCCTTTGTTCTCTGCATTATTAATAAATATTAATATGATGGACCACTAGTTCTGTAATAAGAATCATCACTCCACGCATAGGCCTCAAAGTCTGAACACTTCTGGGATGGTTATGAATTTTGCACCCTATGAATTACAATACAAAAATGGCTCTGGAAGTAAAACTGCATCTAGCTGCAGCTGCATGGGAAAGGAGGACTATTCTGTGTCATTTTAGATTAATGGTACAAACCTGAAGAAACACGAGATGTTATCCAAGCTAGCATCTTTCTAATTTTGTCCAGTTCTATCTGCCATTTTAACCAAGCTAATATCTAACCTAATTTATTAGAAATAAAACATCTTATCAGAATCTTCTTACAGGAAGCATCACATAAACACCATGAATTAGATTTTGCAGTTTTAGAAGCCAGACTTTTTCCTTGCTGCACAAAGAAGACAACAATGTGACATTGTCCCTTCACAATTCCTACTGTAAACAGTTTATGTGATTTATTCTTTTGCCTGCTAGATAATTACATATTTTATACCAGTGTATCATCAGTATGTTGTTATTCTGACTGCCCCATAATAGAAATTGTGTATTTTCCCACTGCAGTGAATGCTATTCTTAACATACATTGGCCTCCACCAGCTAAAAATATCAGAGTTCTGTTGCCTGTGGGAAAGTTTTGCTGAAGTCATTTCTATTAAAAGTTTAATATCGGTCTCTTCCATTTTTCATACTGTATGTGCCATTCACATTTAATGCTGCTTCTCTGATATGCAATTACTTACAAGTACTTAAGTGTCACATATGGCACATATTAGACGAATAATGCCCTAATTCACTCTAATGCTAACATTAATAGAAATGATTAGGAATGAGATTAGTACCAAAGAATACCATTTAAAAATAAATGGTGATGACATAGCGACAGCTATATGAAGGATTAAAGAGTATGGATTATTGCAGGTTATGGTTCAAGATATCAAATGATATGGCTCTGTGTTTGTTCTTGCCAAGGACACCGGGCAATTAGAGGCTCAAACGGCCAACTGTAATTCTTACACTGAATCTCTGGGTTACTTGTGGCTTTTTTAACTCCTATGGGTTTTTGACAGACAGTAGGTTCTGAAAAAAAATGAGGATTGGCTTGCTGTGAGCTGTCCACATCCACAGAAAGCTTTTTTGAGAGCCATTTAAATTATCTGGCATCCTAAAGCCAGACAGTGCAGATGCAAAGGAAAAGTTCTAATTTTATAAACATTCTCTTTTGAGTCCAAATTCATACAATTAACAAAGATGCTACTAAATAAATGGCAATATTTGGTTTCTCTGTTACACCTTTAAATTTACCTCCTTGTAATAGTATTTTTGCTTTTCTTTCTCCAGAAGATAACTGAACCTTATTTAGAAACCTTAATTCCTGGAATTAAAACAATAAATTCTATGTTATATAGCTCTCTACCTACACAGTCTGATCTCCTTACGTTTCCCTTCTTCTTCTTCTTCTTCTTCTGCAATTTTAATTCTCACTTACACATATTGCTACAAGCTGCTTTCTTCTTCACAGATACAGTTAAATATATGTAAATGTAATAGCTATTTTCCCCTCTCCACTAACCTAGAACTTGTTGATTCTTTAACTACAGTGAATGTCGTTATGAATCGTGGCTTTTCTGAATACTCAGTAAAACAACTTCAGTGGATTACTTATATGCTTCAAGTTAAGCACAAGTTTAAACATCTCCTTGAATTGGGGGGTATCTGGTTTCAATGAAAGAGCGGAAAAAAAAAAGAAATAGCAAAATTGGTTTGTCTCAATCTGGAGATACGAATAACTAATATGGAATATAGCCAGGTTTTAGCATAACTTCCTTTCAGTTTGTTCCCTGTTTTCTCTTCCATGCTGTTTCTGTTTGATCTTTGGATTTATTTTCACCTCTTACTCTGTTATTTTAAATCCATCACCCATGTATGTCATCCATGTCCTCGTGAGGGCCCTCTCCTAGATAATGTACAGTGTGGTGTTTAATATACGCGTGCACGGACACATAAACACGTACACATACATGCTTGTTTCTTCACTTGTGTGTAATGAATGCTTATAATATTTTTCCAGCTGTTTCTGTGAGCTCAACATGCTTAAATGTAATGAATATCCTATTCATTAAACAACAATCATAACTGAACATGAGCACATTTAATACATGTGCATTAAAAAAATATTTTCCTTTAAAGGTGAACTGCAAAGGGAATTGAGGCAGGGAAATAAATCCTCCCCCTCATTTTTTATATAGCGCATGCAAGTATTGCCTGTAAAATTCCACTCTCTCCTTTCCTTCATCTCTATCTTCCTGACATTTGAAAGTCTGTCTGCCAGCAAAAGCTTTGCCAGTTTGAGCATTTCTTATGGACAGAAACTAGAGCCATTAAAAGCGACTGCACCGACTGAAGTGTGTCCCCCAGATGCTGAAGAGGGTTTGGGTGTCTGTAGGAGAAGGACTGCACATTAATGTATCAAAACCAATCTAAACTCGTTTTGTTGTTCTGGCAAGACTTTTGTGTATACAAAAATCTTGAGGTACAGAGCAACGACAACAACAACAACGTGTATATTAAAACAAAAAATCAAGCTGTGAACTCTTTCAAGCTTTCACTGTAAATCATCAAGAAACGATGAAAAGCATAAATGTAATAAAAATAATCATTTGCAGGTCGCTGTTAAATGATGTGACAAATGCCAACAGGGATATTGCAGCACTGTGAACCAGAGAAGACCCACATTCTCCCTCATCAGCCATTTCCTTTCTCTTCATGTTCCCATGCACTGTACCTCTTTTACACTTTTCCTTCTTCCTATTAACTTTTCCATCTTGTCTGTTTCTTCACCTCTCAGCCTTCTGCAGGAGCTTGTTGCTGTCTTTATAATCTCATCAGGCCTCCTTGGGGAGTAAAAGCACAACAATTTTTCCCTAATAAGATTCTGGCACTTCCTCTTGAAGCTTCTTCCGGAACCTGGATGGGAACAAGCATGTGAAAATGAGGGATAACTGGGATAAAACATAACTCACATCTTTGGAACTTCAGAGGGACCTTGGACTGAGAGCTGAGGGCAAAGCACGGTCCTAGTCAGATCTGATCACATCACAAGCAGAGTAAATTCAGTGTCAGGACTCTGAAACCCAGTAGAGCAGGGGGTGTTCTGAAGGCTGCCCTCAAGTGCTTGGAGCCTTGCAGGACTGAGCATCGGAGCAATCTGTGATAATATTAATTTTATATATAATAGATATTATTATAAATAGTAAAAATTCTGCCACAGATACGTGATCATCATCACCTCGCAATACCTGAAGCCAGTGAGAATAGAAAGGTATTAGGACACCAAAATTTGTTTCCACTGAACCACTAGTCTGCTTTGTAGTTCTTACAACTTTCCTTCTCTTCACCTCCTCTCAAAAGCATTTGTATCAAAGCAGGAACCACTTGAAAACTGCTGAACACAATCTGATCCTATTTTGGTCGGGTTCCACAGGCACTTCTGTAATAGGAATAAATCATCAGTAATGACACATCACTGGTGAACTCCAGAACATCTTCGAGAACATTCTACAAACACGCTGACACTTTATATACGTGCCAGGTAAATATGCATGTCTATATATATGGAAAACACACATGTGTGTATATATATTTACATACACACACATAAAAATGCATGTGTGTGCATGCGTGTATGTGTGCATAGCAGGGTTTATAGAGGAAAGATGCCAAAAGTAGAGTAAAATATTAATAAAGTCTCACTTAATGATGCTATTTTTTAATAACTGGGTACGATTCTTGATTAATTTTAAAAAATGCCTTTTGTTTCAAAAATTTCTACGGTGCTAATGGATGGAGCTGTAGGAAAGAGTTGAGTTAAAGGTGTTATTGGCAGTTAAGCTACATCTAAAACGCTGCTGTTTAGCCAGGTTCATACAGTAAGGATAAAGCCCATGTAAGCAACAAATGTGCCCTCTGGGCAAGTCTGTGCATCCTACCTGCTGGCAAAAGGTGTGCACTGTATCCCTGAAAATAACACAGACAAACCCAAATTGAAAGGGCAAGTCTGTTCTTTGTTATGTCAGGGAGAATTTCACTGGTGTGCCAGTAGTGGTGGGAAAGGACACCCTTCTGCACATACCAGAAGGGCTGCAAACAGGTGGGGTCACGGAGCAGAAACTTTCTCATCCCAAATCTGGAAATCCCCACCAACCCAACACGGCAAGCCAGCTGTGACAGAAGCTGTGCAACTGTGTTCCTGGTAGGGTCAGGGGGACATGGGCCATATGTTTGAGTGCATAAGACTGTAATTCGGCAATGGAAATCACATCTTTCAGTGTGAGCAGGTATTTTCTCCTCTCATCGATGTAAACGGCACCGGTTCCTGAATGAATCTGGACTTGGCTCTATAGCCCGGAAAACAGTAATTTCTCCAATGATGGCTTTTTTGCTTATTATTTTATTGCTGACCCTCTTTGCTGCTATCACACCCATTTTCTACACTGAGAATCTGTCACTCTGTCTTCACCGCAGCTTCAGGACATGTTTGTTCTTCCTGCTTTTTTCTCTCGTGGTCTTTGCCCCTTTCACAGCACGCCTCCCAACACCCCCAGCCAAAAATGGGGACTGCCCGATGCTGGGGAACACCGCGCCCCTCGACTCCCTGCCCTGTATGGTTTGAGGGGAGATTCACCCTGCAGCACTTGTCTGCTTCCACTACCATCGGAAGCGTAGCCGTTAACGACATTATCACACACACTTCTGCAAAAATGATGGGAAAATGGCCACAGCAGCAGAAGAGGTTGACAGCGAGACTGGAGTATGCACCTACACTGTCCATTCATATAGAGTTCAAGCCAGATTCAGAAGCACCCATGCCACTTAATCACTAACGGTGCCTCCCATACACACCATAAAAGCCCTCCATAAAGTACCGAGTTAGCACATGACATCTGATGAGATCACAGCGTGGGGCAGGCTTGGCTGCAGGCATTACAAAGGCTTCGGCATCTCTCTGTCAACAGTTTGGCTTGCTTTTTTGGGTGAAAGGGAGCTTGTGAAGTAACCCCTGCCTGACATTGCGGGTCCCGTTCAAGGCCAGCCAGGATAACAGTCGCAGCGCACAGCCGTACCTGTCCCTGACATGCTGGCATAGGCCTGCAGTTAGGCATGGCAGCCAGGCAGCCAAATACCCATCTTAGGAGGTCTTTGCTTTCCTCTGTACCTAATTTCCAGGTTTTAGTGCAAGAGGGGAAGTTTTTGGATCACACCACTTAAACATGAACATTTTTCAAGGCGTAATGCACAGGGTCGTGTGGGCAGCCGGAGGAGGCAGAGGAGGTTTTGCACAGTGAACACAGAATCATAGACTGGTAGGGGTTGGGAGGGACCTCTGGAGAGCATCGAGTCCAACCCCCCTGCCAGAGCAGGATCACCCAGGGCAGGACACACAGGAACAGATCCAGGCAGGGCTGGAAAGTCTCCAGAGAAGGACACTCCACAACCTCTCTGGGCAGCCTGGGCCAGGCTCTGTCACTCTCATAGGGAAGAAGCTTTTCCTCATGTTGAGGTGGAACTTGCTGTGTTTCCCCTTGCTACCATCACCTCTTGTCCTATCACAGGGCACCACTGAAAAGAGACTGGCCCCTTCTCCTTGACACCCACCCTTCAGATATCTGTAAACATTTATAAGATCCCCATATAGCCATACATGGAGTCATTTGGGCAATTTACTGCATGACACCTCCACAACATCAGCTGATACCACAGTGGTAACATGCATGCCAATGTACTCTAATATTTGTAACTTGACTGGTACGGAGTCGTTGAATAATTCATGGTGGATCACCTACTCACAGGAATTTAGCTTCGTTCCCTGCTCTCACACATTGCACACAGCCTTTGACAACACCCAATCAAACGAGCAAAAGCACATTTCACCCACTAGAATTTTGAGATAAACTGATACAACAGCCACAACAGAACCCTTTCCTAAGTCCCTGGAACAGACTCTCGCTTTCTGGTATTTTGCTTCAGCTTCAATACTTAACAAAATGTTACTTTTGCACACGGGGCTTCACACAGGTAAGGGAAAAGAGAGGTTCTTGGCACAGATCAACAACTACTGTACTTGGCACTGATTAGATTAACACCAGAAACCGCTTCACAGAGGGCAGTGTAATCTTTATGGCCATCAATTAGTTGCTGAGAAAGTTCACATCTTCCAGCTAATGGCAGCTGTGCTGGCGATTTCTTTTCTATATGGACTTAAAGGCATAGACTAAATGGCTTTTTGCCTTTTCTTTAAGACATCTAGTCCCTACTACCAACGGGTAACATTTCCAACAGAGACCAAAGCCTATTTTCCAGAATGATTTAGTCACAGACTTCCACATAAGCTTATTCATCCTGCCCCTCGGGCTGTGGTTAAAGACACATTTCTCCAGCAAGGGAGTCAGCGTCAGCAAGCAATGCCCACTCTGGCTCGCTGCTCCTGCTCCCATGCTCCTGCCACCCCTTCCTGCAGAACAAAGAGGGCAGTGTCGGGACTGCTGCAAACAGCCCTGGGCAGCAGCAGCGTGACCTGCTGGAGCCAAAAATCGCCCCAGAGAAAAATGTTTGTGGAACCACAGCCTCAAGCACTTCTCAGTTGAGCAAATTAACGTTCGTGGTGCTCCATCTCACCATAGCTAGGTGGCTACTGATGCTGAGCTCTAGAGGTAACCCAGGTAGATTCCCACGTCACTCTGACAGGTGTCCAGGTGCTTCAGATGCTTCTGATATGTTTTACATTATAGCTGCTGGTTTGGGTTTGCCTCATCCAGGGGTAGAAATAGTGTTCTTCACTCTTCAAGAAGCTAAGCCCCATCAATTATTATTTTTCAATGAAGCAAGCAAGCCTGAAAGCACCTGGAGATGGACAGCCTTGGGCTAACAACTCCTGAGACCTCAAGGCCTACTGCTTTGCCTACTGCACACACGCTATCTGCCAACCATAAATCACAAACCTATGTAATGGCCACGCCATTTCATAGACAAAGATGCATTTCACGGAGAGTATGGTTTTAATAAACAGGCAGCCTTTCAATGGCTAGACTGGAGTAAGCCAGTGATCTCAGTCCAGTTCCTGTTGGAAAGGTAGTCACAGCACAAAAACCACCGGCACAAACGGGCAGATTGTTACTGGGCTGCCATAGGAAGCTGAATGGCTTTCTTGCCCTGGTAGTTTACAGCAGGAATGCCATTGCCTTCAGCAGGCTGGGGTGAGCCAGGCACCCCCAGGGGCTCTGCGCTAACCGGGTGGTACCTGACCCATGGCTGCACCCAGGACTTGGCTACCAGGGGTTGCCTTGCTGGAGTTCTCATGCCAAGTACATGCACAATTAATTTCGGACGTTTAATTAATTCATCTAAATGTTACCACGCAGTAAACGGAGGGATACGTGGGGCTGACTGAGTTATGACCCAAACTCACATGTGCAAAGTGTGCAGTTCTGAAATGCAGTGGGAAATACTCCTTATTCTTGGATAGAGCTCCCTTTTAGTTCAGCAGTTACAGCAGCTGTCGTCATTTACTGCATTAGCAAGCACTATTTCTGTGAATTTATATCATCGTGTCCTGGGGTTCTTTGCCAGCAATATGCTTAACCCACTGCTGCAAAATAATCCCATATATATTGGCCACATATTTGAGATATTATGATTAGACTTTTTTTAGAGGGTGTTAGGCATTATTTTTATAAATGTAGCATGTGTGTATGCACAAGGGTTTTTACAATCAACCTTAAAGAGGAAAGGAATAGATTTTCTTTTTTTTTAACTTATGTTTTAACATGGTTCCCCCTGGTTTCTGATAGGCAGCAAGCTAATATGGCCATTCTGGTGCTGGGAAATGTTTAGGAAATAAAGCAAATAAAAAGAAATAATGTAATCTAGTGTCTTTCCCTAAATTATGTTTTTTACATACTTCCCACGGACTCTTGAATCTGTCATTACAATGGAATAGGTGTTGGTATCAGATGGTATCAGTCAGAACATTGGCAGGTCTATGCCTTTCAGAAACAGGGACATTAGCAAGGAACCTCACTAGACTGGGCACCTCCACGCCATGCAATAACCTCGTCCTTCCTATCACATCTTCAACACATATAGGTAAATACATTGAGGAAATCCCAGATCAAAGCACCTGCAAATTTTAGTTGTTATAATGATACAAAAAAGTTGAGGGTTTTTTTTTTTTGGTACAACTTTCAGATCCCAAAGGCTTCAGTCTGCAGAAAAAATGTACATGCCAGCAGAAACACATCTGCAGATTCACACACAGACAAATCTGTTCTGGAAGCTTAATTCTAAAAATTGATTTCATGGAGGAGCATGAATCTTACCAATAATAATCACAAAATAGTAGAATTCAGTGCAGTTAAATAAAATGGTATGTAACGACTACAGTTTGCATGGGAAAAAGTAGATTTGGGAACAGTGTGTTTCTAAATATTTTCAGTATCTTTTGCTGATGTACAGGACGCGTTACACCTTCCCTTACGGGTCTCATCCACCAAGGATATAAATCTGCCACCGTAGACCAGCTCCAGAGTTTGTCCCTTAAGTTAAGTTGTAGACGCTGGTGTACGCTGATAGAAACTGATGTCTTAGTCAAAGAGGCAACCCCCAGAAACATCCATGTCATGAGAGAATTGGTTTGTTTCTCACAAAGCTCTTTCTGCAGAAGATACTGTGGAATACATTAGACCATCTTTCACCACAGAGGGTTTGAAAACTCACGTTTCCTCTACCACTGAAATCCAAAGACCTCTGGCATGGGGATGCCACAGCTCCACCCTCCAGAGTCTGAACCTGAAGATGCAGGTAGGTACTTTACCCAATGAGCAGACTGCACCTTTTGTCCATTTTTTTTAATGTTTCTGTTCTGGAACATCATTCTGGCTTGTTTCTTCCTGCCTCATACCTTCCCCCCCCTCATACCTTTTTAATAAACCATTTGTTTGCCAAAAGAAAGGGAAGACTCCACTGAGCTCAAAGGACAACTACATCTGCTTGCATTTCCCGTGTATCAACACAAACACCTTTTCCCAAAGGGCTGGCAGAGACTCTTACCCCATCAAGGGAAATTCAGCCTGCATTTTCTTTTTCCAGATCTGCAGAGCTGAACCTGGCTAAAGGTGTGAATGTCCTCCAGTGAGCCAGGACTCACAGCCTCTACTCAAATCAGCAATTCAGTCCTGGTGTCATGTCTCAGCAAACCCGAGCTAACTTGTTGATCCTCCTGTGCTCAGAAGATTGCTGTCTGGCACCAGCAGCGAGACTGAGATTTCTGACTACAATAACTAGCAGAACTTTTCCATATGTCAGAGTGCCAGGAAAACAGGGATGCTCCTTGCAACAGTTGCTCCCTGAGGGTGGAGGAAATCAGGAAGAAGGAAACACAGAGCGAATTACAGCTACCTTGCACTACTGAACAGGCACATGGGCTGGTATCACCATCTGGCTGAGCCTTGCTCTAGAAGAATGCTCTAGCCATGTCTCTTGCAGCTCTGTGGTGGGACTGTAAAGGATATAACAGTGCACAGAGGTAGGAATGAGTGGAACTGAGGGGCCTGACCCTGCAAAGACTTGCTCTACTTCTTTACAGGATGCACAGCTCCCTACCAGACTGGATCTCCCATTCAGACCAAACTGCTGTCATAAATTCTAGACAGTGATACCACTGTCTGATCCTGTGGGATACTGAATTCAGGGAAAGGTGTGGGTGCTGCAATTAGACTTTTAGATAAACAAATCCTAAGGGATGTTCCTGCCCAGCACTTAACATTTTTCAGAGAGTTGCAGCATTGAGTCTTTTGGAAAAGGGTCTTAATTCATTCTTATTTGGAATGGCAAGAGCCCCTGTCTACAAACTGCCTCGATATTTTTGTTATCTGCTATTAAAAATCAAAGCAGCGGGTTGAGTCACACTTAAGTGCTACCTGCAAGGACTAATCTGTCACTAATGCAAAAAGATAGCAATCTCTAAATGAATGAATTTGGGTTACAGATACTCTCCAGTCACTTCCTTATTTATGTAGAAAAAAGGTGTTTTGAAAATAAAGCAGAGTGTCAGAAAAGAGTCTTGGCAATAACAGATGGTTTTCAGTGCAAGCCATCTGATACACCTCAGCAGCAGCTCTCTAGCTGCCCCTGAACATACCGCTTTACTGAGTATTCCCCTTCCTGGAGTCACTTCTGCTGATTTAAAGGCACCCACCATGCCCTTTACTCACACTGCGTTTGTAAGCATGGGGGGAGCACAAATGGTTTGCAGCCTGACCCCAAAATATGTTGTCCGCTCATGTAAAAGCACCATCACCTTCATGGAAAAGCCACACCTTCAACACCATGAATCTACCCGCCATCTATACATTCTATCCCAAATCCAAAGTTATGCATGTTCTTGCTAACCTAGTTTTATGTATGTGGGTGTGCTTTTTTTTTTTTTAACAATAGGCCTAAATCCATATTAATGATCCAAAAAGTGACCAGGCCTCAGCACCTTTTGTCCTCTATACATTAACTATCCAATAATCAACAGTAGCTGTCCTGTACTCTGGTGTCTTTGGCCTAATTCAGAGGGACAGATATTTATCATCACCCTTGAATTGGGTGACCCATTCTGACAGGTCGACATCCTTATTTATGTAACAATGTCATAGACAGTAACTGCTAATGAGTAGAGTGACACAGGGGTCTGTTAGATGGAAAGGCAGAGGAAAGCTGAAAAGGGCATGAGGGGTTAATGGGACTTTTCTGTTCCAGCCTCCTGGGATGTGTAATTATGTTCTAATAAGAAATGAATGTATTGATTAGATTAGTGTGCAATTGTGTTCGTGTGCACACGTACACTGCTGCATGCATATAGGCAGCGATTGTGTGGGCCTCTATTTTCTTTGCCATGTATTTTTAACGTAAAGTATCTTTGTCCTGTGGCCAAAACCAAGCAGCACGCTCCCACAGTCCTCTTCTTGGCCTCACTGTGGCAAACTCCTTGTGAATTCAACTGGAGTTTATCTGAGTAAAGGCTGAATATAACTTCAGTAAACACCAAATAAGGGCTTCAGGATTAGGCCCTCACAAACAAATGACTTCCTATTTGCATTGTTTGGTATAAACACCCACCATCACTTAAAAGAGCAGCAAAAGCAGCCAATACGTTGTAAACAGTGTCATCTGCTTAGGAGACCTTCCGCCAGCCAAAGTAGGCCATGCTCATCCCTAATGTAAGTCCACTTCTAGCAGCCTGCTTAAAGCAGGGAGGAATTTGGCCCAGCATTCTTTCTCATCAAGTAAAATATGTTCTCTGACAGGTCAAGGAAAGCATCCTTCACACGCTCACAAAGGGCCGATTCTCCACCGCATCTCCTAAGTGTGTGCTATCTGAACTTGAGAGTGAATTCCCTTGATGGGAAAGACATAACAAGAGAGAGGAGCAGAGGGTGAAAAAAAGGAAAGCATGTCTGAAAACTGGAGCTGCTCATGGCTCAGGAGATGAAGGAATGCAGCTGATGATAGCAGCACTCTCGTCTGTAGCCTCTTACTGGTGCTAACAGGGGAAGGCAGCAGAATTGTGGCTTTTCATACCTTCTACATACTGTGCAAATTCCAGCTTTAATAAGCATAGCCTTATACGTCCTGTGTGGACTCTTACGTGATGGTTGAGTAAGTAAGGAGCAAACAGGGCTAGCCTGGCTGTAGGAATGGGCTTTTTGGGTCACAAGCTCAGTCCCTTGCTCCTGGGCTAACGAAGGCCACAGCACCAGCGTGCACAAGCCTTTGGCATGTGAGGACCTCCAGTTGCACGCTGAAGAAATAAATTACTTTCTAGTGACTCCCTCTGGAAAGAAGCAGCATTATTAGGCTCTAATGGGATTTCCTTCTATCCCACTCTTGACTAGCACCTTTATGAGACAAAGCAGGGGGTAAAAAAGAAAACTGAAGGATTCTTAAGTATAGGGAAGGTCCACTCTACCCAACTGTAACTTTTGTGAATTGTGGCTGGGATTCAGATGTGATACTCAGGACAGGCTGAATTACAGGGATGTAGAAAAGGATTACTACGTAAGATTTCCAAAAATTTCAGAAATGTTTAGAGTGAGAACACACTGTAGAATCAGTGTCTCAAAAACAAGACTCTGGAAAATGGATTCTCATTAATCTATTTTTTTTCCCTAAAGGATGGAAGATGGACGATATTAAAATACTTGCAACATGAAGATCAATGGAGGCCTAAAGTCTGACCATTACTGAGTGAGAATGATTAAACACAATTCCTTCCCATTGCCATTCTACTCCATATATTTTCATCTGAGGAGCATTGAGGAGGTATTTTTTGAAGTGTTTTGATATATAAAATATTTTAGGGATCATATTTATAAAAGAAAATATATTTATTCTGCCTAGAAGAGAGACTTAAAATCCAAGCTAGACCTAAGTCTGGAGGTCCACCTTTTAAAAATCTGCCTCAAGGGTCAAATAGAGATTAAAAGCCTGGCCTGGCTGATGGCTGTAGGAGTGTTATCATTGATTTCAATAGGACTGAGATCATATCTGAAATAAAAGCACTGGAGAAGAAACAGCCTAACAAAATCATGGTAATTTCTGCCAAATAATGTATGATGCTAAAGTTCAGTATCCAGACTGGGTAACAGAAATACTCTCTGAAGGAAGAGGCATTCCTACTGCTATAGTCCAAAGCCAGGTCTGAACTGAGGATGTAGGGGAGTGAATTTTTCAGCTACTGCTGGCCCTTTGACTCCTAATAGATGAGGGTGGCTTCACGTTTGAACACTCACACAAAACTGATTTCCCCATTATATTGATGGGAACTTTGTAATGCAATGAATCATCTTCAGCTGGCTGATTTATTTCACAGGGCAACTTGAGGCAGCAAACTTGGAGCAAGGTAGCCCAAACTAAGCAGAAATATCCTTCCCTGTCCCATTTGTTAGTGTCAGCATCAGCATAAGCTTTTCTCCTTAATGGACCGATCTTTCATTCAGGCCATAGAGGATCCTGAGAAAGTTTTCCTCGTTTCTTTATATTTTGCCAAACTTCTAAGTGAGCTCCTAAAAACTTATTGAAAGAGCATTACTCAGTCTGACACATTCCATTTATTTCAATATGGTGACAAAGAGGGAAGATCTAGTTAAAAATATTGCAATAGCCTTATGGGATACTTATGGGTTTTTTAAACGTAATACATCACAATAGAATACTTTGTTTTTGTAGAAGGGCATTCTGTATTCGCCAAAAAAGCTGCTGACTTAATCATTAGTTATGATGAGAAGAGATTTAGTGCTCTCTTTCTTTACACTGTCACTGAGAACAATGTCTATGAAAAAGCCTATGCTTCCCATTATAAATCACTATAAGCTCCATGAAAATTTCTCCTCTACCCTGGGGTTTAAGTGAGCAGATACTCAGTGATGCAGGCTCCCAATAGTAGCACTTTATGCCTAGCACTACAAGTTTATGAAATGCTATGGTTCACTCTAAGTCCAGGCGCTACCACTGCATGCAGTTTCCATTGTTCAGCAATTTATGAATGGCTCGTCTTTGATAAAAACATAAATACCTACCAGTTTCCCTCTCTTCCTTT
The DNA here is from genome assembly GCA_025331215.1 of Actenoides lindsayi. Taxonomy (NCBI): domain Eukaryota; kingdom Metazoa; phylum Chordata; class Aves; order Coraciiformes; family Alcedinidae; genus Actenoides; species Actenoides lindsayi. The sequence continues at coordinate 329,414 of WTSP01018212.1, read as the reverse complement.
GCAGACTGTATGTATTTTTAAAATGCTTTGCAACTGTAACACAATATCTCTTTTAGCATTAAAAATACATATCACGGTATATCATCAGACTGCCTTTTAGAAATACAATGTACTCCTTCGTCCTCTAATGTTCATGAGAAACCATTTCAGATCTTATTTAGCGTAAGCAAGGATTCAGAAGTAAAGCCATTCAAAGAAGAAATGGTTTATAGCTGCTTTCCTTCGCTGAATAAAGAGCACTGGATCAGATCATCTTAAGACGAATTCAACCTTAAATGACTTGAGGGCAAGTTCTGAGATGTATAAGAAGCTCTCAAAATAATTTATATAAGAAATACAGATTTAGAGAGCTAGAATTACACACCCAGCTTTGAAAGACTTTAACCTTCTTCCACGCCTTCCCTCCTCCCCCTTATCATAGTCACATACACTGGCTGGATTTTATTGTATAACTTTGTAAAGAAAAAAAAAAAAAAGAGCAAGCGTTCCACACATCTGCCAGCATTTTTGTTTGTTGGCCCAAGCTGACAGCTTTTTTTTGTGTTTCATAGTTTATCAAAAGTCTATCAAAATGTTTTGAAGAAAACGAGCCAGGACATTTTTCCTAAATTTTAGTGCCCTCTCATATTTAAATTCATTCTTCTGAGTTTGTTTCTTATTTATTGCTTTTCCCATCTCCTGAAGATAATATTCCAAGAGGCAGAGAAGTTGCTAATTTTATCAGAAACTGACTCAATTTCCTCCTTTACTGGGTTTAAGCCTGTGAGCCCTGTTCAAAATTCATACCACTGGGTTCAGTTTTGAAAGGGAGGACTTTGATTCAAAGTTCTCAGCCACCCACACTGGACCTGAAAGGCCACTAGAAATAGCCCTTGTCTGCTTTGTTTCTCAGGAACTGGAATAGACACATTCCCTCTGCTCTGCCCTGAGATATGGATTTGGCTCAATAAGCAAATGTCAGCTGCAGAAGCAGCTGGCTGCAGAGCAGTTTTCATCAAAACTGGGAGCCTGTGTCCTCTGAAAAGATACAATACTATTCCATTAATTCATTGTTATAATTTTTAATTTATTCTGAATGACCTTTGAGATGGCGAAGAATGACAGTCTAATGTCAAATTCTTCCTGGTCTTTGACTTCAGTTTGATTATGGACATTATTACTGTGAATAAAATTGATTATAAATTTGTAGTGAAGCATTGTATCTATGTGTGCAAGATATCTGCAGGATCTTTGTACTAAAAAGTAACGAGGTGAAAACACACGCATTATAGGTCCTTGGCTATAATCACAGCTCCCAAAGCCACATGCTGGGATCAGGAGTCTGATTTTCACACAAAAGTGAGACATGCCTTAACCCTCCCAGGTAAAAAACGCCTGAAGATGTTACCTACCTTAATGGTTTTACGGATGCCTGAGTTTTCAAGCTGGGCCAGTCCTCTTAAATGGGCTGAAATCCTTCCTGGGAACAGAGGCAGCGTGGTTGTTCCCAATGCCAGTGTGTCCAGAAGTCCTTGCAGGAGTCACCAGCATGGTCTCCCTCTTGCTGCTGCGGGGCTGAGCTCTCCGAGACAGATCTCACCCTGCCCAGAGATAAAGAGATGTTGATTGAAAGACAATGTTTTCCAAAGAGAAGTCAGCTCACAAGATAACTCTCTTGTGGCTAAATTCACCATTTATGTATGAAGAAGAGGTGAGGCTCAAGTGCAACTCAGTCAGTGATTGCCAAAGCCTCAGACTATCTCAACCCATCTATAGTCTGAAGGGCTTGGAACAAGCCCAGAACTCTAAACTTTTTGAAAGTACCAAATCTTTCACTAATCAAAATAATTATCATCTGCAATCTCCATCCTCACCAATCCTCAGTGACCACAAACTAGTTACTCAACCATGAGTCTACTTCCCAGGCCTTTGTAGATCTGTCCTCCTGACTCTACCTTCCTTTGTTATGTGAAATTATTGCTTTCTAATATTCCAATGAGATTGAAAAAACCTGTGGTGAAATTGAAGCTAAAATTACGAGCAATAAAATACAGGAAAGTGTAACAGTTGTTGCTGTCACCTCCTCAACTGATCTACCACTGGTTTCCTGTGGGTATGTGGTGGTTTCTGCCATCCAGTCTTACACTAATCCAGTCCTCTCTAAAAACACCTTGTGCTTTGGCTTTGAGTCCCACAGCTTCTTTAGACAATACGAGGCCAGTCTATTCCCCTTTCCACTCAGTCGCAATCCAGGGGTCTACCCAAACTGGCCACCCTGGCTTTGCGCTAATCTTTCCTGGGGAGGCAGAGTCAGATGAACAGATGGCCCTCTCAAAGGATCCTTGTCCTTTCTGCAGGTTTCCTAACTCTAAACTAGAGATGAAAAAGGCGAAGCAAACATGACCCTTGCAATTGAGAGCCTTCACTCACACAAGCAGTCCTATTAAAGTTGAACGGGAACATCCATCATAATAATTAAAGTGGGCATGAGTTGGCTTTGAATTGCAGGAACTCTGGGTGACCACATTTCACTTTCCCTGTCATTGACTAAGATAGAATTTCGTCCTTCTCATCAAATGGCAACTCTTGTATTTATGGATTACATCTATGCCTTGGAAGGAGGTAGAGCTGCTGATAAAGTTTTCCCCCATAAAAACATGCTGCATTTTTTTCAGCTTCACAGATGACTGCAGTCGATCACATCTGTTTTCCAGCAGACATCAGTGTATCCAATTAGAAAGATCACAGAATATTTTAGAGGTCTTGGGATCATTTGGTCAGCCAAAAGATTTGGGCTTTGAAAAAGAACGAGAAGACAAATATAGTATGTGCTATTTTTCATGACAACCATGGTAAAATATTCTCTTAAAACTAGTTACGCAGATGTAACCCTTACATTAAATACATATATGTGTTAAAAACAAGAGTTTGGGGTTTTTACTGTTATCTTAAAAACTGGAGTGACTCAATGAGTTGCAGTCCTGGCCATATCCATTGAACAGATAGGAAAGGTTGGGGTGTTCATGGTCACAAAATATTTCAAAGACAAACAGTAATTAAACTCTGCTTTTCCTTGAAGGAATGCAAGAAAGCTTCAGTAAACAACATCCATTGCTTAAAAGGATGGAAATGTTATCAAAATGTATCTCTCGGTTTTGATAAGTCTTTTTAAGTTTCACCTTCAGCTCTGATATAACAAATGCATCACATAGAAGAATCTTCAAAATAAAAATGGTTTTTTTGATCTTTGTATTTCTGAAATTAAAAAAAAATGCATTTTAATAGTCTCATTCTAGAATGCTAATGATGGCAAGGAAAATAAAATTCCTAGAGAAAGAGAGAGGACAAGATATCAAATAAGTTATCAGTGCTTAGATCCAAAGTCTGAACATTTCTTTGAAATTCTGCAATTCATTTCTTGGTTTTCCACTAATGCTTATGTTTATGATGTCCTCCTGGTACTCTGTAAAGAACTTCACAGGACCTAACAGTTGAAACCATGGGGCCTCCAATCCATACATACAGACTGGTTAGTTGAGTAGATTTAGTAGTTATTGGGGTTTTGTGAGTTTGGGGGGAAAAAAAAAGGCAAGAGAAAATAATGAAGAATTAAGGACAAAACAAGCTGAACACAAAGCCAGAAGTAACACTGGGAAAAAATGATCTTGAGAAAAGCTAAGTGAATGAGCTTTTGAGTGAAAAAGCTTTGTTGCTTGATGCCTTCAAAAAAACCCAAAACTTTGCATATCTAAGTAACTCTAGACAAGAGTAATTGCCTTCTCCTCTTCATTGAAAAAAATGGCAAAAATCTGTAATTCTATAGCTAATCAATCAGTTTTAAAAAGGAAGAGTCAATCTTCAGTTTTATTGCACATCTTTCGGATAAATGTTGAACACTGAGAAATTCTTTCTTCTCAGTGTCCCATTAGCAACGTTAGAGACATTCAACACCACAGACTCCACACAAAGGTTTCTGAAAAGCTCACGTCCTTTCCTGGAAATTAAAACTTTCTGGACTTTAAATCTTCCCTCCTGGTTAAGATCCATCCTCCAGTAAGCATTTCATCTACGAGTAAGACCCCTTGAACTGACCACTGACAAAACAGTTCCTGTTGCCAAATGCCAGCGTTCTTGGATAGGTGACGACTGGAGTGCATCACAGATACATTTTGACAGATATATTTTTTGATATATTTAAGCACAGTGATGGAGCATCCTCCTACAGGAGTTAAACCCCCACTTTGGGACTGCCAACCCAATGTCCTAACAAACAAACACGTTACGCTAGCAAAGTGTTGTGCTGCAGCTTTCCTTCCAAAGGGCTTGACCTTCCACCAGTGTTGTTGGGACAGAGCTGTTAAGCCCCTCGGGATGAAAGGAGTTCTGCAAGACCTTGTTATACGTTAAACATAAATAGGTATATTGTAGCCTTGCATGCAGTCTATTTTACTTGTGCAAGTATGTTTTTTGTTAAACACATAAAACACAGAGTGGGTTTTAATGGTTGATCAGATCCTGTTAAAGCAAATTGCATGTTTAAATACAAAGGATGAAAGGATCTCTATTATTCTACAAATTTCTAGCAGCACTGCACCTTAAAAGGAATTTTATAGCAAATTTGTAGCTTTGCAACCAGCTCATGAACCAGGGGGCATAAAAAGGACATGTGTTCCAAGAGCAAATGCATTCCATATTTCAGAAGTAATAAGTTCGTGCTTGAACCCAGATCTCATCAATGCAGAAAAAGGACTTTTGCATCCATGGGGGAAGAAGGACTTTGCTGTCTCGAGCAGAACATTATTTCATTAAGGTTGCTTAACTGGTCTCTGTTATAGCCAATCAAGTAATGTCTGAAAAGCCCCTGCTCTATACCAGAAAGTCCCTGTGCTCTCCTTGACTTACACTTTAATTGCAATCCACACAAACATTCAAGAATACAGATCTGTGTAAGTGGAAACACTGATCCCGTTGATCAGGCTCATCAGAGGTGAAAAGATTAAAACACCCTGACAGCAAGGTCTAGCAGTAAGGTTTATGAAGGAAGTCCCATATATCTGCAGGTGATGGTGCCTTGCAGTACACAAACATTCTGTTTATGCAAATGAATCTTCACTTAGCCAGGAAGAAAATTGCCATGTAGTCTTAGAATTAATGTCCTGCTATTAAATGAAGGTTGTAGGACTAGAAGGTGTGACACGTACGTAAGTCTCGTAGCCTTCGACTACAGTAATACTCCTCTGTGTATACAGATGTCTGCAAACCTGTGAAAATGCTGGTTTGTGTTTTACACTGCCAGCAGAATATTATGCACGCTGCAGCCCACAGCTAGCTGGAATGCAGATGTCACTTAGCCAGAAATAAGAGCAGGCAAAAACTGAAAAAGGGGCAAAATTCTAGAAACTGGAGGCTCTGGCAGATGAATCCTGCTGGAGCCAACAGCCAGGGTTTAAGGCACTATCACTGCCAGCTATCCGCTCCGTCTCTATGCTAGAGGGTATCACCACGATCTCCTTGTCATGCCTCTTCAGCTTTCACCAACTTTGTGTGAAAAAACTCTGCTATAACCACGGTAGCAGAAGATCTAAGACAGATTTGATCCTTACGCTCTTCTAGAGGCACAGGTAACCCCTTCTGCTACCCCAGTGGGACTCAGCACAGGTTTTTGATTTTCACCCATAGCTTTCTTTTATATTAACATTTTTCTTATATGCAGTGGAAGTTCCTGGTCTCAAAAAAAAGAGATTCAAAGTGCTAATGAGAAGAAAGAAAATTAAAGAAAGAATGAAAATAAATCAGAAATCAGGAAAAAACCCCCAGATTTTTAAAGTGCAGGATTATGTTCTTACACAAGAAAATTCCCACGGGTTTGAAGGTGGGGAAAATTGTCAATGTCTTCACCAATACCTAAGCTGCAAACAATGAGCCACAGAACAACCTTCACAAATCCATCAGGGAGATAACTGTTGTAGAGCCCTATAATGGGATGCCTATACCATCTGAGCACATAGTGATCCTCAAAGTCTTAAACTAACTCTTCTCTGCTCTCATTTAATGTATATTCTTCTACGCACTCACTTCTGAAGCACCTGAACTCCTTTAATAGGGAACAAGCAGTGACGCCCTAAGACCTGCTACATCTCTTCCTCTACAGGACATGAAATGTAGCAGGATGGTCCTTGGCAGTCAAGCAGAGAGTGGCGAGATCCGTGATAGAGAATTTAATGTCAGAGTCATGTCCTCAAAAATGTTGTCTCTTGCACAGATCTGCTTCATCTATTTAGGAAAGCCCTGTTGTGCCAGAAGAGTAAAGCTATTGAGGGGGTTTTTTTGTGACAGGGCATTGGCCTGGCTTTGCTAAGTGCTGATGGAATGGCCTGAAGGTTCATTTTTCTTCATCTACGGCCAGCAAAAGAAACATGTGAAAGACCCATAAAGCTTTACATTCATATGTAGATGATACATCTTGCGTGGCATAGCAAAAAATCAAATTGTGGAAGAAAAATCTTCCAAAATACATCACAACCCCAAATGACTTGAATAAAATAAGCCAAAAACTTTGACCACAAACTTTATATGAAGTAAAGATGAATCTCGCAAGATTAGCCAAAGATTACAGAAAACATTCTAGTTTGTTCTTTCCCACTTTTCCACTGCATCCAAGTTTAAGTTAGTATAAAAAAGGAGGAAAATTCTATGTGCAAGCTAGAGAGATTTTCTGGGCTCAAAACCAGAGTGTGTCTTCAAACACTTGAACAAATTCATGCCTCCAAAATGCCATCACAAGTGGCAACCTCCATTACTCCTTTATTTTCAATATACAGGATGTGTAGATAAAGTCTGGCTTGATTTTCTAACTCATAGTGTGTCCAAATTGTTCTGGTTGTAGAAAACTCCAGGTTTTCAGTGGTGTAAAATCATATTGTGAGGAAATAATTGTCTCACATTTGGAATCTAGGAGGTTTGCTGCTTTTTTCTATTCCTTTCTGACATCTGCAAGATCTCACATGGGGTAAAAATGGGAAATTACTTGAGCAAATCTTCAGTTTTCCTCAGTTTTCTTTAAATAACATCCTCAGCTTTCTGCCTCATGATTTACATAATGAGACTGTGTTGTGTTATTACATCAGTTTCATTTCTTCAGGGAAAAAAGGCTCCAGATGTATTTGACTAAGTCATTAGTGCAAACATCCCATTTTTGTAACATCATTCCCTAGATCAACAGTAGAGACACACTGTTGATTTTGGCTACGGGCTTAGGAGTGGACAGACACTGCCACTTGATCTAAGCAGCTGCCTCCTCATTACTCCCTCCAACTTCATTGTCATGGAGAGAAGTACAAGCCCCTGATGGATCCACAACATGAGCACCGATTCATAAAACCTGGCAGATGACTCCTCTGATAAAAATCACCATTGTAAAGCTATTCAAGGAGCAGGGGGGGAAAAAAGAAGAAGAAAAGGAAAAAGAAAAGATTTAACTTTCCTCAGAGAGATTACTTCCTTTTGTCAGGGTGTTTTTCTTCAGTCATATGGGATTGAAATTATAAATAAATACAGAGTGCAGGATCCTGACACCTCAACTCCCACAGGACAGTACTGCCAGTAGGTCTACCAGAAGCTCTGGTGATGCTTGTAGAGCAGGGTACTACTCAAGGAGAGGAAGGTTACAAAAGCTCTTCCTGTCCAAGTTAAAAGCATCAGTAAAATGCAAAAATGAACAATATCTGGTCTAGCCAAGTTTTAGAAGTAAAAGCATTATTAATTTTACTACAGAATTTGCTGTTTGATCCGACTCACAGCAAAAACTTGACTACACTATTACCCACTGCCACATTCAGCAGGAGGAAGCTTTTTTAATCGCAGGTAAAGCATCATTGTTGATTTACCTTTGTACTCTCATTAGAAATGGAAAAAGTTAATTAAAATACATAGTTCTAAATTGTTAGCAAATTGTTCCACACGGCACAATAACACTTGTGACAAAACCGTGTAAACTGAAATACTTGAGCTGCCACAAAGCTGTTGGAAAGCAGAACATATGTGGTTATGAACAACTTCTAAATGGAAATAACCTAAATATCTTATTTATTAATAAATTACCCTCTGGATGCAATTGTAAGACTGACTTTTTTTTTGTCGTAGGCTGGAGTTCTAAAGTGGCTATGGACTGTCACATGCCCATACAACAAACACTGTTATTTTTAATTTAGAAACTCAGTAAAGACACCTAGGTTGACAGAGATATGTAATGATTGCCATGTGCAAGTTTGGTAAGGGGCAAGCAAAAGATATATTAGTTTAATATCTGACACATGCTCTCCTACAGAATTAAACCCCGTTAAACAATAAAAATTGCACTTACTGCTGTCTACTGGGCTCGTCATAACTGTTCAGATCCCTGTTGCTGTGCAGGAGATGTGGTATTTGCACTTAATTGCATCATTTGAAAGCCTTAGGAGAGGGTATTCTAATGATTAAATCAATGTAAACCAGGTTTCAGAGCCAAAATAATCAAAAGTCTGACCAAGGCAAATGTTCTCAATAAACAGAGCTTGCCAAACACAAGTGCTAATTAACACCTGATTCTAATTTGGTGATTGTGAAAGTGTGGCAATGGAGCCCTATGATTTTGCAAGTGGAAATAACATTGCTTCTCTCCATTGGCAGATCCCTTGAATTGCCTCGTGGCCAAAATTCCTCCTTTTGATCCTCTCTGGGGACAATCCATCAACATGGTGGCAGCTATACTCAGGCTGTACAATACTTCTCTGTCTAAGGGTGTTTACCATTCCTTGGTGTTTTCTCAACGGTTAATGATTCCGAATGAAATCTTCTTTTCCTTCATATTGGCCTTAATGGAAAATCTTCAAGATATTAAAGTTTAAAATATCACACTGACTACAAATGGCAAACCCAAGTGACCGAGTTCCCCTTTCATATTTCCTCTTATGATAAAGTTTCAGATTTTAGAGGGAGGAAGAATACTCTTCCAGCCAGATTTTACACGTGCGCCTGGAAGCTCAGGATGCCCTATGTACCATATCAAGTCTTTCATTCGGCAAGACACTGATAACTGATAAGGCAGACACATCAGCACATGACTGATTCTTGAAGTCACTGGACATTTGACCAGTCACCTGAACAATTAAGGGTGCTGCCTTGCAGAGTTCTTTACCCTCTGTATAGCGGGTGAGAACGTGCAACAGACCCAGCCAAAACCAGACAGTATCTTTGTTGACACCCCCAACAGCCACACAAATGGCCACGAGTGGCTGTGCAAACAGAAAAGCACTGCAAGGACTGCACTCTTCCCTGGAGTAAGCAACGAGTGTTTCCAGTACGCACAGTGAGACTCTTCTGGGGACAACTGGAACACTTCAGACCTCGGGACCAGTAATCTAGTGTCATCACTCAAAATAATCTTTTTTTTTTTTTTTTTTGAAGTGCACATTCAATGATACTCTCACATTTCTTTGCACAAAGGAATGACTCAGCGGCACCTTCCCACCCCAAAACAAAAGTGGCACAGCACAAAATAAAGTTACTGCTACCTTAGACCTGAAAGTTGTAACGCTTCTCACTTACGATGTGCCTAAAATAACATGCTCTTGATCTTCATGTGCAACACACATAAGTAATTACCAAGACATACAATATATGAAGCATCTTCAAAACCAAAGCTGCACAAGTTTATCTTCTAGCTGTCGGTGAATCTGGTTATAAAATCAACACCTCATGTATTTGATCTACACAACAGTTACGTTATATCATCTACTGATTTTTTTTTTTAGTTTGCTCAGTATCTCATTTAAAAAGAAAGGAAAAAAAAAAGAGACAAGCCAAATTTGTAAAAGCAGCGTTTGCAGAAATACTTGCAAGGACTTGTATTTTATTACCTCTGCAGCGCAAATGTATTTGACTGTGAGTTTAAAGCCACTGCAGTTTGTTCTTATTAAGAGTGAATTTGCACTATAAATGGCATCCCTTCTTTAGAAACAATACTTCCTTTATCTGCTGGTGTTCAAAAGCGCCTAACAGGGAAACCTAACTTATCTGTTTCATCTTAAAACTGGAGCTGCCTGTCAAGCTTTGACAATCTTCAGATTCTTTTGGAAATAGGAAGCAACCCATTGTGTTCAAATTTGCTCTTAGTGACAGCTGATCCCACAGGAGCATCTAGTTAGAAAATAATTGATAGCACTTGAAACAGAAAAGACTGCAAATCAGGTATGACAAGTTTGCGTTCGATGGCAGTCCTAAAACTAATTGTCCAGTTAAGAAATCAGCTTCAAAAGAGAAAAAAAACCCAACAAAAACTTAAGGGGAAGGAAATGAGAAGTTTGTTTATTGCACATACACCTTCATTCTGACAATATTTTCCTTTTAAAAGGCTGGTCTGGAATAAGCAGTACATTAAAGGGATGGGCCCAAAGCAAAACCTCTAAACCGAATACTCCAAACTTTATGACTCAAGCCCATCTGTGGTTTGTTATAAACAAGTCATAAGGCATAAATGAAAAAATCTGGATGCGGAAGGATAGAGGCTCGATCCTGCTACTATTGAAGTTAACAGAAAATCTCTTGCTGACTACAGAGGACTTTGGATTAGGCATTAAAATTCCAAAGTAATACTGGCAAAGCTTCAATCATGTGTGTGTGTGTGCACGCTTGTGCATATATATATATATACACACACACACACATACAAGCCAATATTAGGAATTTTTAACCCTGACTCTGATATCCGACTATGCCACCGGATGTCAAAAATGAAGATAACATGGGAGGAAGTTTATTTTGATGAGGAAATCCCTAAATGCTGTTGAAAATATGCTTGGAATGGTTAATTAGTATGTAGGGGCTTTGGAGGAAATGATATCTTGCAGCTTGACCATCATCTTTTTGCCAGGTTTCCCTTCGATTTATCTCTTATCTGCAGGAAACTGTCTCACAGCTTCTGAATCTGCTGTTGGCTAAAAAGAGAAAAAGGACAATGACTCATTGTTGGGCAACAGGACAAGTTCTATTTGGATTCTGAATTTCCACATTAATGCTAGCTAATGTCATAGCTAACGTACTTCAGCCCATCCAGGGGATATCCAGGGTGGGCTCCGATACTAACCAAAAGTGAAAGTTCCTTCGTGAAAATAACAACCAGTAAATTAAAAGAAGATAGAATACCCAAGGGATGAAAACATTGAGTCACGCCAAAACTATCTGCTGTATTTTCTACGACCAAGACATCAAAAAGCCCTTATTAATAAATGAAAGTATTGTAAATGGGTAAGTAACTGGTGACAGGATGCAGCAACCGATACCACTGAAGTTACTGCTGGCCAGAGACTATTAAGCAGGCTGATTACTGTGACTTACATTGGAAGGACTATTTGCACACGCAACCAGGCAATGCAGGATTCCTTGCTCTGCAGCTTTTATTGAGGGCTGGCAGGGAAGATCTGGTTAGCTACCCGCGGTGGGAGAGGTTGCTGGATCTAGCAACCACAAACAGCAGCAGGGTCCGGGGAAGCTCACGGGTGGAAATGTTTGAGTGTCCCAGTCCCTGTGCTGGATGTTCAGCACGTATGTAAATGCTGAGCTTAAGGAGGTGCTGGGGGAGGGCTGAGATACATCAGATGATCACCGTGCCAACACTAATGAATACATCAATGAAGGGATTAAGAAAGGATGGGGACATATTGCTCCCATTCCCTCTGCTACAATCATTGCTCCAGTGCTCAGAGGTGTGGCTTGCTTTGGGTAAGAACTGAAAATTCAGCAGCTTCTCCAAATATTACATAAAAGGAAAGAGTGACATAAAAACACGATCTAACCCTGTAAATATTTTTTCCAGTTTCACAGACCAAATCCCAAGCATGTCATGCGTCTTGCATTTTTTATTCCCCCAGCTCTGTTTCCCCAGTGCTGAGCTAACATCTGAAATAAGAGTACACAATCAGTATGTTAATAATCAAGGAGTCTGCTCGCTGCATTATACAGACATCAGAGGAATTTCTTCCACTGTCTGATGAATATTATAAACAGGCCCATTTGTATTAACACAGGCTCATGCAGCAAATCCAAAAGTGACAAACCAAACAGTTTTAAGTGGTTACATTCCGTCTCCAAATGTCCTGATTATCAAACATCACTAGAAACCTGCACCCTGGCTGCATGTGAGGAAAACAAAGAGGCCCACAGTCAGTTGGACTAGACGCTTGGTGTTGAAGCAGATGACTATGACAAAGTTCTGTAACTGCCAAAGTGACACTGCAAACGCAATCTGGTCTTGCAGCTGGGGAGCTAGAAATGTTGTATCAGTTACCAAGAGGGAAGGCATTTGTTCTTGAGAGAGACACTTCAGGAAGAGTTTACATCTGAGTCATCATCTTTGACAGCATGTGTGTCCATCAGCGAGCTGAACGGCTGAGCTGCTGCAAAACACTGCAGGGAAGCTTTAAGATCTGCAGATCACTGTGGACCTGATCCACTACCCCGTGAGGTCGAAGGAAAGGTCCCCTTTCTGTGGGCTGAGGACTGATCCCTAGATGGTAATTCTTGGGCTTAGAAATGGTATTAAAAATTCTAACCGTGCAGCCAAACTGCCTGACTTATCACCCCAAACCTAACATCTTAGGCAAACTGAATGAACAGACCCACCTCCTTCCCCAGCCTGCTTGCAGCACATAGTACACAAAAGCAACCAGAATCATATGAATGCTCCTAAGACTAGTTTATTATGTATCTGTTCCTGCATCAGCTGGCTCTGAGACTGCCAGTTTTTCCCCTTTTTTTTCTGAGCTCGTTTCCCTCACCACCACCTTAGCCCCCTGGGGAACGGGAGTCCTCCTGGAGCAGAGGCACGCAGGCTGAAGTGAGAGGGACAGGGGAACAGCTTCCCTGCTGCAAATCAGCAGCAGCAGATGCTCACGTGCTGTATGTCTGCAGGTCTCTTCATTTCACCTTAGACAACTGGATGGCAATGCAGGCTCAGACTACAAGCTGACCACGAAGGACTGTCTTCTCTGTGACCACCATCCATCACAAGGCTTGTGCACCTTGGGAGTAGGAAGAACTGGGCCATAAAGGATGGGAGAAGAAATTTTATGCACCAAAGCTGTTTATTTCAACCAAGTCACTTGGATTTCCAAAGTGGGCCTGGAAACTGTGAAGGAACAGTCTTTCTCATGAGATTTCCTGTTGGTGCTGCATCCAGTAGCACCGGAAATATCACAAGAATAGCTTTTCTTGTGGTATTTTATTACTTCTGCTTCTGCTCCTGGCCGGAACTGGGAAGTACAGGGGTGCATGGAAATGAAATATAGTGGTCAGAGGAGAGTCTGCCAAACATTTGGAAACTACAACAGCAAGAAAGGTCATTCACTTAAGTCTCAGGAGCTGCTTCCGATCTGCTATTATTTTATTAAGACACATTTACGTGATGCTGCTTTTAAAAGTTCATTCACTCATGGCTAGCACCAGCACACATCCAAACACTGACTATCTGTGCTTCAGCTGTGAGCGCTGCTGGGAAGTTCCTATAGAGAAGTGACTTCTGTTTCCTAAAATGTTTCACTGACATAAATCCATCATCAGAATAGGTTCAAGCAAAAAAAAAAATCCTCATCCCACTACCTCTTTTATTTAATACTATGGCAGCACGATTAGCCATATCAGACAACATACAAATCTGCACGTGTATTTTCCTTGCTCAAAAGAACATCTATTTCTCTCCATTTATTTCCTGCCCAAAATTGTTTGACAAATGCTTTGTGCGGACAAAAATCTGTGTAGCAACTGTTTGTAAACACACACTGCAAATGCTTTTTCATCTGTCTCAGACAGTGGATCTTGGTGGCAGCAATGACTAAGCAGCTGCAAGTGGATCCTGAAGGCACAGTAAAGGAGCTCAGGGGATTGATTCAGATGGAAGGGGAATGGCTAAGAAAGGAGCGGACACCTAGGAGCAGTTAAGAGAAGGGGGAAGGCCAACAACAGCTCAAGCCAGCAAAAGCTGTTCGGCAATTTACACCCCTGGCATTGCAATCAAAACTACCTAACCCACGTGGGACTGTTTCCATTTCCTGTTTGGTTGATGTAATCTTTACAAGTGACTCCTGTTTCTTCCTGAAGTGAATTCTCCTTCACTGCAAAACTAATTTTGTTCCGTTATTAGATAAATGTTGGCTGTTAATCAACACTTTGCCCTGCTGAACAAGCTCCATTCACAAACAAACTGAATTAAAAGAGGAATGAACACAGATGAAGAGAAATTCAAGTTAAAAGCCAGGACAAGTTTCCCAAAGTTCATTTCCCTTATCATGTGACTGCCATTCTAAGAGCACTTTGCTCAGTTTAGATTAGAAATGTGAAGTTTTGCTACAGATATGCCACTGTCATAAGGAATCATCACGGGTAATTTCAATTTGTTTTTTTCAAGGGACATGGGATACTTGCCTCACTTGGGAATAACTGCATGGAAGTTGGCTATTTCCTAACGATAAAGATAAGCTAGATTTGGCCCAAGAAAGCTGTTTTTCTTCTGCTGCTGTTTTGGAGAGCTAAAGGCACATACTGATAGGAGAAGAAAACCACTGTACCGGTTCCATATGCTTTGTAATAAAATGGGACCAAATTCCGCATAGACAACCTGTGCAAGCATGACAGAAGAAACACCTTTGATCGTTACCAAATCTGTTCCATTCCTCGCTCCCTCACAACTGCACAGATATTCTGAAGTTCACAGTTCAAAGTAATCATTGTTGTAAAATACCTCAGTTATCATCAAGGACTTTGTTGTTGCACTTTTCCGATGGCGTGGCTCCACTCCCAGATATCTGCTCTTGTGCTTCTGCCAGTCACCCAGCACAGATTTCTCTCCCCACTGTACCCAAGGCAGAAAGCAGCTTGAAGCCAACTTCACTGGTTTTCCTCCCTACCTCCCCAGGCCCTCTGGTATTACACAGGCAGTCAGGTCACCAAGCTACTCCTCTCCTGCTTCTCCCTACCTGCAAGATGACCCTGACACAGAATCCCACAAATGAGACACATCAAATCTAATTACATCCTGCTACAGGGAAAAGAGGAAAATGAAAGGCAAATTCAGGTAGATCCTACTGTCACAGAAAGGTGAGCGAAAAGAACTGGTAGAAGCCAGGCAGGAATAAAACTTCTGACAAACACCTTATGTTTTCCATCTTCTTAAAAAACAAACAAACCAACCCAAACCAATCAACCAAAAAAAACCCCAAACACAGAAAGAAATAAAACAACAACAAAAAATCCCAAAACAAAAATAATAAAGGTTAGAATAAAGAACAGAATAAAGAGAATAAAAAAACCATCCTTCATCACTCACTCAATATAAATGGGAGAGGTCAAATCCCTTCTGTTTCATATTTTGAATTGTTTTGAATTGACACTATTAGGTGATATTTAGATCATATCTAGTGGCCACCTGAGCATTTATTGCACATTTATGCTTTTCACTGTATTAAAAGCCAGGACACTAAACTATAATTCTGTGGTAAAAGAGAATTGCATGGTATGCTCTATTGTTGTAGAGTTGCATAATACGTACATAAAGTTTTATGAACACATAATAAAAATCAGGGATCGCTTAGAAGTAAACTGAAAGACATTCTTAAACATCAGCAACTGAAACCTGATGAAGGACTAAAGGATTATTACGGGTCAACGCAAAGAAGTCTTCTCTTTTTCAATGTACTATCACACACATTATAACTCAACATTGACATAAAGCATGATAGCATAAAGATGCACAGTGAAACCTCCAGGATCATTGCAGCAGCCACCTTCACATAGGACACAAAAATGACTCCCCGTCATCACCTCAGAACTCCAGAGCAACTTGACAGCCTTTCCTTTCCAGTTTGTGCTTCTTATTAAGCAAAACTGTAAGGAGGATTTTAAAGTCAATGGGAGTTTTGACTGCAAAAACCAGAATATCTCCTTTACCTGGCATTTGCCACAATGGAGTGAAGGTCTACAAAGCCATAGCTGGGTTACATGCCTCCAGTGAACTTTTATTTCACAGTACTGTGTACTGCATAAAACCCAAATACAGGATAGGAATTGGTGGTCCAGATTAATATAGCCATCCCTTTCCACAATACTCCTGAAAAAAGTCTGAGACAGAGACTGTTTTTCATGTTGCTTCCCAACCCTGAAGCGTTAATAGTACACTCACAACAGAAAGTTTTCAATGTGCCTTAGTAACTATTGTGGCCAAATAGTAAAAAGTTTGACCAGCTGCAGATTCCATGTCCAATCTCTCACTTTTGACAGACCTCTTAGGCTTGCATAATAAATACAGAAAAGCTTAAGTGAAAGACACTGAATATCATTACCAACATTATGACATGAGCAGATTGCGAATCACACGGCATCCTAAAATATGTCGTTTGACTAAGACATTTTCCTGCCCTTTTTTTCAGTTCTCTAGAGAACACCAGCAATCCTGAGGGGAGGTACAGGTCTGAACGCTGCGGTTGTACTCAGGTCTCAGATTGTGACACAGGACAGCTTTCAATTCACCTGCTACTGGTACCTAGATAAAGCTTTGCCAACAGTCTCTGCTGACTTTGCTCCACTTAGAAATCAAACAATGATTTCTTCCAAGTGACAGTCCTAGAAATCGTGATGTGATTGACTGAAAAATTAAAAATAAGTCCAAGCTGCACAGCTCAGAGTTGCCAACAGATTGAGAACCTCAGCAAAATTGAAGATGCTGACTGAAAGGTTCAGATGCAGCCAGAAGAAGGAGGGGTTGGTTTGGCCAATTCATGGAAAGAGGTAGATCATAATGCGTGAGTCTGGATTCACTTATATATTTCTCTGGCATTTAGGAATGTTTGGGTCTGAGGTTGTGTGTTGAAATTTCAGCTACCTATTGTTATGATTTTAGTACCTATGTTTTAATTCTTTTCTAACACTTCAGTGGAACACAGGCTTTCAATTAACTTGGTGCTCTCTGCCTGACTTTTTGAAGTAGCAACTGTAAATTAGAGGATAAAGAACTAGAAGCAGTGTGCGGGTCAACCCATGATAGAAGTTCTGCAGACAAGAGGTGGTTGAGGTCCTGGCCTCTGAGCTGCAGTCACCACAGTCAAGGCACAGAACAGAATTTGGGTTTGAATCCAAAGAGCCTCAGTGAAATTCTTTCATTTGCATTTTATGTAAATGAAGGACCAAAAATAACAGTTATTTCCCAGGAGAGTTTCAAAGATTAATTAATGTTTACAAATTATTTGGATTTGGGAGTGGGTGAAGGGAGGGAAGAAAATGGAAGAAACATTCAGATGGGCCACAAAACCCAGCAGAATCTCTTCATTCTGCGCTCAGCAAACTATAGAAGCATGTGCTCAAATTTGAGAATGTGCTTAAGTCCACCTCAGTAAATGAAAGCAGAAGAAGAGTTAATTATGGGCTTTACTGCCTTTCTAAACAGAGAAAATTAACAGGTATAACTGAAGAATGTAGAATATACATACAGCCTCTGCAGAGCACGGCAAACAGTCTGCACCTTCAGTGCTCCTTCATCAGTCTCCAAGCCTGGCATAGTCTTGTCTTTACAGCACGGGGTCACTTCTCAGATACTGGATATGACCAGAGGACGATCACAGGAAACAACATTCAGGTACCTGAAAGCAGAATTTGTCTCATTATATTTGAAAGGAGTTTTACAAATCCTCAAGTGTAGGTGAAATGACTGGTGGGAACAAGTGATACCATCGAGTGAGCCCTGGATGTAGGACTTGGGGGGGCGGGGAGATTCGGACTCCAGCTGAACTTTGCAGCTCCTGCTCGGCCACATGAAATGAAACTGAACTGGAACACGTCCCTAATCAGTAGTTATCAGCACAGCAAACGGGCACATGCTCAACGCTGCCCCAGCTCAGCTCTGCAAGAGCTCTCACAGTTATTTAAGGAGCATTCTTTTAATATATATTTGAAAGAAAGCAACTCATAGCCTGCAACATTATCAGTACTGAGCATCTCAGGATCTAACACGTTTTGGAGTTTGTTATCAGCTGCAGTAAAATCAACATTTTATAAGCTTCTATTCTTGTGCCATATTTGTGGAAGTTGAAATGCTATCACCAGAACAAATGCTTCTTTCATTGCCTTTCTGGAAACATAAAGTTCATTTAAAGCCTAGAAAATTAAATTGTGTTCGTCTGGGAGACGGCATGTAGACAAAATCTGCTTCAAAAGTCTCAAGGCCCCTGAGTCAGAGGAAAGTTCAATTAATTTGTCAGAGAACTGAAAACAGATGATTTCAATCAGCACCAAAAAAAATGACTTCATGGCAGGAGCGCGCTGGCAGAGGCAGAGTTTGCCTCCCAGCACACAAACCAGCGGCCCCGCGGGACTGAATACCCTGCTCTGGAGCACCGGTTCCGCAGCGCTGCGCGGAGCGATGCCCGGCCCGGCCCGGCCCGGCTCCCCGGTGCCCGCCGGCCGGCAGACCGCCCGCTCTCCGCGGTGCCGGGAGCAAGAAGCGCGGCCGCAGTCCCGCCAGCGCGCCCCGCGAGCTCGCGCGCTGCCATGCTGGCTCTTATGAATGGCCGGGGCTGCCGCGCCTCCTTATTGGCTGAGCCGCCCGCGGGACTGACCAATCAGCGGCGCGGGCGCTGGGGGAGGGGGCGTGGCCGTGGCCGCTCTGCATACGCGGCGCGGAGCGGGGCTGTGGGGTTCCCAGCAGGGCCCGGGGAGTGTCCGTCTGTCCGTCCATCCGTCCATCCGTCCATCCGTCCATCTATCCCTCCATCCCTGCCGCTCGTCGCTTGCTGCTGCTTCCCGCTGCCCGGGAACGCCCTGCGGAGCGAATGCGGCTGCCCGGGGCTGGCGCTTAGGACAATGCGGTTGTCGGGGAAATAAAGGTGGTGGCTGTCGGTGACCCTCGTCTTGTGCACCCCGTAACCAGGGGTAACGCTCCCTGCTGCTACCCCTCCTTCCACCCTGGTTCGCTGGGAGGCTCGGGCCACGACGCTGAAATGCACGTGGTGCGATTCAAACCAACGGGTCAAACCCCTCCCAGTTCAGTTACGTCTCCTTAGGGTGAGAAAGAAACCGAACCCTTGCCCGCGGTCTTCAGAGACCTCATGGTTGTTTTGCTATTAGGTGGGGTGTAGTTTCTGTTATTCTAGACAAATTCGAACTCAACTACTCTCCTTTCCTTGCCCCAGCTCCCCCGTATTTGCACCCGGGTATCCTGATTTTTCGTTTGCTATGTTATTTGCAGGGTGCCGATATTTAGCAAGCTCGTCCACTTCTCAGAGTACTGCACTGTAACTGTAGAGAAAGAAATTACTAAAGCTCATTCTTATTTTTGATTGTAGAGCTGTATTTGGGAATAAAAGGGGGGGGGGGGGGGGATTCCTGTAGAAGAAAGCCCTTTTTTTCCTGTGTTTTTTATTTTTTGGTTTTTCATGTGTTCGTTA
>WTSP01018212.1:261601-309962 GCA_025331215.1 Actenoides lindsayi | reverse complement strand
GCGAAAGACGTTGTGTGATGAGGATAGATGATAATAGCTGTGTTTCTTGTGTTTTTGCGTGGTGGTGGGGTGGAGTGGGGGAGGGGGGGGGGGGGGGGGGGGGAAATCCTGTATAAGAAAACCCGTTTATTACTGTGATTATTATTTTCTGGTTTTATCTGATTCTGTAATTTCAAAATTATTTAAAACCCCAAATTAATTGTGTTTATTACTGCCACTTGGTCATGCAAAAAAGTGGCAGAATGGAACTCACCAAGAAGCACGCATTTTTAATGGTTAGGTATTTAATATGGGTTTATAACCCCACACAACAGCCACATTAAAACAAGAAGAAAACAGACATTTGAGTTTCTCAGATTTTTTTTCTCAAACTGGTGGCAAAAAAACCCACACACAGAGCTTAAGCCAGAAACCCATTGGCTCCATTGCTGCAGGAGTTGGACTGTAAGGACTTTGAATACAAAATCATTTTGGATCCTTCTCCTAAGATGACCACTTTTATGAATAGAAATAAGGGACAACCACATGAAAAACAGGGAACAGCATTTTAAGGGATGCCAGGGAAACACCCATTCCCTTATCATGTGCTTTTCTCACAAATATATGTTGCTGCTTCCCTCAAACACACAATTAAATGAAATTTAACTTAATTATTTAAAGTTATAATTACCGTAATTTGAAGTAGCTGAAGTGCATTTTTGTTTTCTAACTCAATCCATAAAGCTTCCCTCAGGTTCTACTGAAATTTTCAGATTCTGAAACTCAACCTGAACAGAATCAATACTTACCAGGTTTCTGCAGCCTATCCAAATCTGTTTATAGAAGTGGGTGATTCAGATTAAGTAACTCTTGATGCAGCTATGCTGAGTGAAAATAACCTGTGGTACACAAAAGAGTTTTCAGTAGTGTATAACACTTAGAAATAGTTTAGTACTTCCAGAATTTAAGGTGTAATTACCAAGAGAGCAATTTTGCATTTCATCTTAGTCCTTACGTGTTTCTCAAAGGCCAGAGGAGCTAACTTAGCACGAACTAAATGTCAACAGAAGATAGATAAATGGATGTTATAAACTGCCAGAAAGAACTCTGTCCAGCTCCTACTGAAAGGAACAGAAAAATGATTGATGACTTCAGAGGATAATCAACAAGTTATAAGTATGGAAGCTGCACATAGCTCACCCTGACATAAAAAGTATGTCCACAATGGACAAGCTACTCCACATCTCACCACTGTCCTTCTCCACAAGCTACCATCTCAGGGTCAGTGATTGGCCAGGCCATTGCTGTGATTCCCTTTGGTCACTGACATGAGCTGCTGCTTCACAGCCTCACAAGGCACCTGGGATTTCCAGGATTCCCCAAAGGGAATGAAAGATCTTCTGCTTCCCCTGCCCTGTCTTCCCTTTATTCCTTCAGGAAGGCCGGACAGCTCTGTGGCACCTGCTCGCTCTTTGGGCACTCAGTATTTACTGTCCCCTTCATATGCTTACATCATCACACAGGACAAAGTCTGATGTAAAATTAATTTCTCAATACCTGAAAAGTCCTGACCTGGTAGAACTACTTACGAAGGAGTAAACACAAAGAGTTATTATGAAATATTTTTTCAAGAAACAAAGAGAAATACAACAAAAGCAGTAAAAAAGTAAGTCCCTTTGAAAGTATATAAAAGAGGGTACTGTCACCCTTTCCTCGAAGGCACTGACAACATTCTCACTGATTTCAGTGGAACCTCTGCTCTGGAAAGGTTTTGTTTGCTGATAGTGTCTGTCAGCTTGTTCATGGAAAAGCCAGCCCCCTCTTGCACACGGTTTTGTTGTAAAAGCAAGAATTGATTTATACTCCATAATCTTTTCCAAGTTCAGACTCCAGTGGCTGACGCTGAACTATACAACTCTCAGAATCCCAGCAGATAATCCCGCTATTCGAGTTGCAGTTATTGCTATAAAATTATATTTATACTATTTATGGAATGTGCAGATACAGGGGAAATGTATTTATAGCTGTTTTGACTGGTTCTACTGTATGCTTAGAGAAGAAACCGTGGAATTTGGGGTTTGGCATTTTTGACACCAGACAAATTAGAGGGGCCCTAATTACATAAAGTGCCATTTGCAACGCTGTGGTTATCAGGTCAGCCAGGCATCTTTGGTTGGAAGTGGCCTACAAGTCTCAACATCAGTCATGTCCTCTTCAGCTAATTATCTGCAAAGTGCTGTGCCCAGCTTATATCCGTGTAATGAAATCATATACATGTATGTCAGAAAAGGGCTATGAGCACATTCCTTGGAAAAAACCAACCAAATAGACATGGGTTTTCTTTTGCTTCAAGAATTAGTGTTGTTCAGCGAAGCACACTGGCGTATGGGAAAGTCTCAAACATTCATGACTGTGGAGATGCTGTAGCACGATCTTCAGATACCCTGTCCCTTCACCACGTGACTCCAGTGATAAGCAGTGTCGGATGAGACCGCCGGACCCATCGAGGTGCCTGCTCCTGAGACCAGCCCCAGCATAAAAGCAGCATCCTACTCAGGAAGGGGGAAGTATGGATTTGCCTCTTTCACTGGCAGCAAACTTTGCTATTGCTTCAGCTATTTTACATGGCTCAATCCAAAGATCGGGCACTGGGACAAAAAAAAGGACCATTTTTCAACTAAAAATGTAGTTATTCACGTTTTCTCAGCATATCCCTCCCAACATTTGTAATACTCTTACTCTATTATGGAGTCTTTATTGGAGGGAAAACAGTATTTTCTCCAGCAATTCACAATGCTTCCTTTCTTCCTTTCTGAGCAGGAAGAAAAAGCATCATCATAAACCAGCATTGTCCTCAGTAATTAACCACACTTGTTTTATCATCATTATTTATTTGTATGTACTGGTAGCACTTAAGAGAATCCAATCAAGAATCAGGCCTCCGTTGTGCAACACATTAAACAAACATCATAAACAGCCAGCCCATGCCATCAGTGACTTTATGTTCTTGGGCTTTTGTAAAACCTTCAGATTGTGATATTTTTGATCATTGCAAAATGAAGCATCTAAAGTAATAAGTAAAGGAGGTTGTATTGGAAAATGTCATGATTGCATTTAAATAAATTGGCCTAGTTTGGTTAAATGAATGGCTTTTAAAGAAGTAATTCTTTCTCCATTCTGTGCAGAGGTTCCATCACAGACCACCAGTATTCAAAGTCAAGAGCTCTGTGAGAAACAGCTGGATTGAGTGAAAAATCGAGAAACAGGCTGATACGCAGTCAAGCCCATTTAATTACGCTTGCTAATTATATTTCCCATGATAATTATATACAGTATTTAAATGCAGCATGCTATTTCCTGTTCGGAGTGATTAAAAACACCCCCGTGATTGGTGAAAAGATCTTGGTAAAACATAGGACATTTCAGATGTTGCTGATAAGCCAGCCCGGCTCCCTTGCAGAGAGGAACGGAGCCTCAGTCAAGAGCAGCCGGGATCTGAAGGCAGCGTGGGCAGATTAACCGCACGACACCTTCAGGGTGCCTGCTCCTCACCTGAGAAAAGACTCCCAGATAACTCTCTTAAACTATCTGCTGTATCTGCACTTGTGGCTCAAAATATTTAAATCTGGGTTCTTCAAGTTCAGCATCT
The DNA here is from genome assembly GCA_025331215.1 of Actenoides lindsayi. Lineage (NCBI taxonomy): Eukaryota > Metazoa > Chordata > Aves > Coraciiformes > Alcedinidae > Actenoides > Actenoides lindsayi. The sequence goes on along the minus strand of WTSP01018212.1, from coordinate 306,334 downwards.
CGCTCCTTATTAGCACATCTAAAGGAGGCTCGCGGAACACCCAAGACTCGGAGGGAGCAGGAGCCAGAAATCCCAATCCTTTGCCCTTTCATTCCTGTGCCGGGGATTATTATTTCCAGTTGCGATAGCGCCCGGGTCCTCGCAGCTATTAGACTCTGTACCTCCCTGAAGAGGGAAAGGAAAAGCAGACAGCAGGGGAAGGCAGTCTGGGGGAAGCCATGGGTGAGAACGTGCCCCCCAGCAGCGATCTGCAGAGACATGAGGCCTCTCTGCACGCTGCTCTCGCTCCCTGCCTTACTCGTTAGGTGTATCCAGGAGTTTGTAGGGCTGACATACGTGGCTTCAGGGCAAGCTGCCTGATAGAATAGGAAGGGAATCCCTGCGTTTCCCATTTCATCATGTGGCTGTTGCTTATAGGAGAGAGTTGGACTTCCCAAGTCCCAGCCCTCCCCCAGGACAAGACAGTGCAGCAAAAATCCTTTGAATAAATTTCTCCCTTTTGGTTTGCTCAATTCACACACACTGCTTTTTTTCAGTGGACATGAAATATTTGTCATTGTTAAGCAGGCATGGCATTTAGTTTATAAGCATGTTCTCCTGGACAATCCCAAAAGGGAAGTATTGCTTCTTGAAATGTTGCAAAGGAAAATGCTTCCAGGAGTTGGCCTTTGAACTAAGTTTCTGCTTCATTTAACCGCTGAATTTGACAGCAGTAGAGCTCCTAATTTCTTTATGGAATGAAGCGCTTTCACTTCTGATCAGCACGGGCAAAGTGTGTTTGCAACACTGCAGGATACTCCGCGGAAGAGATATTACTATTGCATTAGACCTAAATAAACTGGATACAATATGCATTTCTGGGGACAACTACGGATCATGTTCTAATTAGGCAGAATACAATAGGAATATTGAACAACTGTTGTTCCTGTGGGTGCAGCTATAGCCTCAAAAAATCAGAATAGAAATATCAGCCCCTCAAGACTCGAGAATGTTTCTTAGCAGAATCTGCATCTAAAATTAGCGAGGACAACCTCAAGCCAGACTCTGAGCCATCCCAGTGGATCGGGCGTTTTTAAGAGGAAAAAAATCAGATAGTGGTGGCATTTCAATTAGCCAAAACTCAGCTTATTACTGGTAGAGGTGGGATCTGAATATATATGAATGGCTTCGTTTTGTCAATACTAGAAAGCATAGTCTGTAAGATAAGACAGCACAGGAGGATGGTGTGGAAGGAATACAGTAATTTATTCATCAGTTGTAAAGGCACCAGGGCAAGATATTCAGCAAACATTGACTGAAAGTGAGTGGAGAGAAATTTTTAACACATTCTCTATTTGGGCCATTCCTGAAATTTTAAGTACTCTTGATAAGCAAGAACAGTAAGAGGCAGCTAATTTGTTATGCCAGCATAACTCCTGTATGAAGGCAGTGTTAATTAATCCTGAATAATTCCAGATTTACACCACTCTGAGACTGGTATCTGGCCCCGAAACATTATACAAGGCAAGTATTTACATCTGGGAGCACGTAAGTACCAGTAACATCAGAACCTTTGATTATTTTTTTTTAAAAAAAACAACCCTATCATTCAAACTGATTAAGACATGTGTCTTAATTTACTGGTTTGAGGTTTTCCAGTTGCATTCCCTAACTCTCTCTCTTATATGTTACTCCTTCCTGCCTCCCTCACTCCTTCTGAGTGAGAAAATATGCCTTTTAGGCCTTTCAAAACAGTTTAAACTCAGAACTAAAGCTCCATTCCCATCTCAATCCCATGAAACAAGCTGCTTGCGCTGTTTCAGCAGTTAATTAACAATGAATGCCTGCCTTTGGAGACTGGGTGAAGCAGGGTGGGGATAAAAGATGAAGAAGGCTGAGGACAGACATAACAAGAATGGGGAGGGAGCAAAGTGGGTGGCTTATCAAATTCCACAAATACCAGACGTGGAGAGGTGTTGATTTGTTGCTGGGAAAACCCTGTTTGTTTATGGAGTTTAATCACCTGTTTTATGTTTGTTGTTCGAAACATATGGGAGACAATGGGATTGTTTGCCTGCAGTGTACTGAAATGCTGTACAGTAAGAGTTGTACACACAGGAATTTTAAGTCACTGGTATGTGTAAATTGGAATATATCAGATCGTTAACAGCTATCCTCCTGCTCAGGCTGTGTGAAGGAGGCAATGAAGAATGTGCTCAAGGTTGACAGTCTGAAGAAATTCCTCGTTTGTGACCCATAAAGTAAATATAATTCTCTGAGGTGAGGCAAAGAATTTTGGAAAACAGTGCTTCCCACATTGCCCTAATATCTGTCAGCAAGGCACTGGCTGTCACATAGTTTGGGCATCTTTTTCTTGTACTATGTCTTTTTTTATTTTATTTTATTTTTTTAAAGAGGCAGCTGGACTAGGTGGGCAAGAGCAGAGCTCTCTGCGTCACTGTACAAGAAACACCAAGTGAAATCCTGCTTCTGAACAGCTCCACTGCCTGGGCTGCTTGTGGCAGATGACATTTTTGCATCCTTCACTCTGTCCCCAGAGAGCACGATTCACACGCCCCATCTACAAGCTGTGTTGCTGGCCTGCAAAAGGACTCTCCTACTTTCATCTTTTATCACTCTGCTCTTAGCCTCCTGTTTGTCCTTTTGGTTCACCTTGCTGCTATCTGATTTTTTAACTTAGTGATATTTTCTCTTCTAGCACTGGAATTCACACCTCCACGTCCCTTCTGGTTTCTGTACTCTCCTTATTCTCCTTAAAATTCCCTGTCCTCTTTGCTTATCTTAAGGACTCATCCAGACACAAGATTCTGTGCAAAAGGCATCTCCCAGATAAAAGTTATAGCACAGTTCTGTGTGACCTCATGAATCATCTAGCTGTAAAGGTAAACTCCTAATCTAGCTATAAATGTAAACTCCTAATCTAGCTGTAATGTAAACTCCTAATCTAGCTATAAATGTAGGCTCAGGCTTAAGCAGTGTTGTGTGCTTTCTCTACAATCCCCATCACACGGGTCTGCAAATTCAGCAGCATCTTCAACCACCTCTCAAATCTAATGATCCCTTATCCCTTCACCCTCCATCCCTATGAGCTCTGCCAAGATGTCAGCTTCTTCCATTAATTGTTCAGGGATGCCAGCATCCCTCACCAATAAGGCAAACTTGCAAACAAATGCTTTTGTCTTTATGTTTTCCCATAAATACCTGTAAAGCCACTCAGTTATCTTTCTTCTACCCCTTCTCAGAAATAATTCTCACAAATAACCTTGTAAAGAAGAAATTAAATTGTAACTTTACCTTACACTGATTGCTTGAAACAGCTTTTTTTGTTTATATATAAAAATTTCTCAGCTCAAGTTTAGCTTGTAACCTCTTTGGGACAGGGACCATCTATAGGTACTGCTGCTAACACAGATAATCCCTGCTCCATGTTTAGATGGAAACTTGTCAGTATAAAAACCAAGCAAATATATAATAAATACAAGATTTTCTAAGAATCTCAGCACTCATTCACAGTTCAGAGGGAACTACAGACCCTCAGTGTTGCCATAGAAGAACACACCATGCTGGTCCACCTTCACTGAAAGGCTCTACAATGAGAGGAAATGCAACATCCATTCATTTTAAAAAATCTTAATTTTTTAAGCCAACCCCCTTATTCAAGCCAGTCTGATTGATGAGTTTTGAATGTTTGGGGTTGGCTGTACTGTATCAACTGAAATGAAAATAAAGCACATCCCCTTCATGGAACAAGGTCTTAAAAAGTTCATGCCGCTCATACTTTGTTTCCAATTCCTATGGCAAATAATAAGTGTTTATTATTTCGTTAGAAGAGGAGGACAATGACATCAGCATCACTTAAATGACGTGGCTCATACTGTTGATAGCTTTTTGTAAAGTCAGAGTGATTAATGGTGGAGGCTAAAAGCTGTCCCCTGAATCCCGTGTGCACATCCTTGTTGGCAGGCTCGGGAGCGTCGTACATAATAGTGGGGTTTGTGAACATAGATTCTAAAATCAAGCCTTGGGCTTAAGCATAGTAAATTAGTCTGTTGGTTTTTTGGAAACAGGAGTTCAGGATTTAAACTTAGCAAATTTCATATCTTTTTGTTTGTTTGTTTTATATGGACAATATCAAAATCCAAGCCTTGAAAACCTACACTGGTGGAGATCACTGAGGAAAACCGGACTTAGCAACATGAGGCATAAAACCGGTGTGAGGGGTTTCTGACCTACACACGTGGCAGAAATAGGGTTCTTCCACTGACAAAAGGTTCCACGTGAAATGGAAATCGTGATCTTGCCCAGCCTCTGAACAAGGAAGCAAGATGAAGTTACCTCTCCTTGGAGACATGTCTGTCTTTATTTTGGCTGCATGTGCATAAAGTTAGTGTTTAGATTTCATAACATCTTCTCTCTTTAAAACCAGCGTGATGCTCAAAGTCATGGACTGCTCAACTCTGGTCTATAAACAGGCTCCTGGTAAATTTTTAACGGTGTATAAATGATGTAGGAACCTAAATTCTATTTTTTTTAAGGGATTTATACATATATTAGAAATGTGTGAACTTAGCACACTTAGGCAATAAATCCAACTGATTTCAGGAAACGTCACAGGTAGCTTTGACATTTTGAAAATATCAGCCCTTTGTCTTAGGGGCTGAACCTTTTCTCATTTCCCTCACTATTACAATGAAATGAATCTTGACTATCGGTCATGATCTAAAACATGTGCTAGAATTCAATCAGCAAAAATAGAACAGTGACAGTCACAGCTGACGTCTAACTTGCTTTTTCCCCCCACTGAAATGATCTGTATTTTTTTCCGTGAGTACAGAAGAAGCTGAGTTCACCTAGAGAATGAATTTGTCTGCTAGTTTCCTATGGGGTAGGTATGGTGCAAGTTGAGCTGGGACCATGTAACGTATGCTCTTATGTGTTGCTGCTTCTCTGCCACTGACACCTAAAGAGAGAAGACCATGCTCTAGGCTCTCCAAATCTATGCTGTTTTCATTGAGTCCTTCCATGAAGCTCAGTCAGTATGTTGTAACAATGTCTTGAAGTTATTTATACCGCTTTTTGGCAATTCAGACCAACCTTTTTTTGCCGAAACTGTTAAGACCAGCATCAGCTGGTTCTGATTGTGAAGTGACTTCCCTGAATCAAAGTTCCACTTTATGTACACCAACATAAAGCATGAGATAAAAACATGAGAGGGTGACTGTCCTCCACAGCACAATGTCCTCCTGAGATCAGTAAACTTCTTCAGATACTGTTCCCCATCAGCCTGGACTGGATTTGTTACAAGTACCCAGAGATAAAAATCCCACTGGGGTCCCAAGGCCAAACATTTGGGAAAGGTGGCCCCTTTCTGAAACAGCTGTTTTCATGCAGCCCCCTGAGTCAGCAGCCGTTCATGCCCCACAGGGCAGGACGAAAGTGAGACTCAGCTGTAATTTTGGCTTTAGGGATAAATGCTCTCTCTCCTTCTCTGGAGGAACTGAGCTGCTGCCAGCAATTAAGGCACTGAGAAGCAATTCCGGCGTTCCCTGGAGAGCGTAACCTCTTGCCACCAGCAATTAAAGCTCCTCTCGTGGCTGTGGTTTTGCCGGCACAGCCTTCCAGTGGCACTGCCAGAATGGTGTGTCGCTGCTCCTCATCCCTTGCTCCAGGATTGCGACACACCGCTCCGTCTGCTACACCAGCACAGCTACGGATGCATCTGTGCGATGAACTGGAGCAGGGAGTAAGTCCAGCTTAAAAATAGCCTGGCAGAGAAACACTCAAGTTTTTGTGTGTCTTCCTCCAAATCGGATCAAATTCCTGATCCGTTTTGCAGCAGAGCCACAAACCAACACTCCAGGAGAACCGAGGGGCCCGTGCACTGCAGGAGGGAGGATGAAACGAGCAGTAGGGAAAGGCTGGAAAGGGAACTCCAGAAGCCAGAACTGGTGCTGAAGACTTAATCTCGTGAAACCACAGCCTCACTCTTCCAGCCAGGAAAAAGTCAGCAGCTGCTGACCAGCACTGTTTTTTCTAACACTTCAGGGCCCCCTTTGAACTCTTTCGTGGCCCTGGGGGGATTGTAGCCCACAGTTAGGGAAACTCTGCCCTAGGCTGGCCATTCCATCTTAATGCACTGGGACCAATTTTCCAAGGAACAGAAATTTCCCCAACTTTTGGCACACAGAAGCTGTCTGCTGGGGAACATGCCTCTTTCCACCCAGCACGGTGAGAAATCCTGAGCATCCTGATGGGGGAAAATGTAGGAGGTCAAATATAGCTCTGGTTAGAAAATCACCTTCCCCCACGACATGTGTTAACAAGCAAAAATTGGGTTTCAAACACATTGTAATGGCAAAATATTGCTCAGATGACAATAAATCATTTCTTAAGAGAACTTTCAATTTTAAAAGTGTTGGCCCAGCCACATTTAAAACACCACTGAAAAGGAGAGGTCTTGTTCTGAATTGTTTGCCTGTAGTGTACAAAAACTTCCTGAGATTCGTAGGGAAATGGAATGATTTGTGACTCATAAGGAAAACATGACTGACTTCTTTTTATTTTAGAGTATAGATGCAAAGATCTGTGTACGAACAAGCAGCTAAACAAAAGTTTGGGTTGTTAGTAGCAGATATTTCACCCGCTTTGAAACCCGAATACTGCTTTTCTGAAGCAAAGCAGACTGCTGCAGGACAGAGGCTCGGATTATCGATAGGAATATTCATACACATCTAGCTGCTGGGGCAAAGAGGCAGGCAAAAAATGAATGCCAGATTCTTGAAAAGACTTGCATATTTTACAGAAGAAATTAAAGCCATGCTGTTTAAAGAACATTGTTTAATAATATTCTTTCTCTCTGCCACCCTGTGTTCTTTTGGTTCTTTTGTTATTCAGTGTGCGTATTCAGGACAGATATTTAAGTGTGTGCATAATACTAAGCAAATGTTTCAGTGCCATTGGCTTTAAAGTTTTTAAGTTCTGAAGCTAAGAGCATATTTTAGTGGTTTCCTGAACAGGGTTTAAATTTTTTATTTTTTTTTTCTTGAGCCATGACCTTTAGCTAGAAGCTTTTGGAGATTTTATATTACGATAACGCTGATCTTGATTTAGACCTCTACTTTATAAAACATACAGTAGGTTCACATTATTCAAATGCTGTCCCCTCCAGTAGATGCCATTCCTCAGTAAAAGTCAACGAAAAAAATAGTCAGCTTTCCTAAATGAATGTCACATATTTTCTGAAGTAACATCATTAGCAATTTGTTCTTATAGCTTTTCTGTTTCTCTGGGCATTCAGTTTCTTAAAATGAGGCTTTAATTTCATTTCTCTCCATTAACATAAGAATATATTTAAACTCAAATTGGATGGCGTTGGATCCCATTTAAAGTGACCAGAATTCATCTGGACTGTACTCAGAGTTAAAATAACACGGCTTCTACTCCAAAACAGAAACTGAGGTTTGGCCAATTAGGCAATGCCCAAAATGTAATAGCTTATTAAGAAAAGGCCCAGCATCTCTCCAAGGACTCCAGCAAGCACTCTGTAGCCTTTCAGTGGTCCATGAACCACAGCTTGGAAAGCAGAGCTGAGAGACAGGAGGGTGGTGTGGTTTATCTGACTCCCTCAATCTACTCCAATTGAGGGGGGAATGTACCATTAGTTAGATTAGATTAATGCAGCTCCCATAGTTAATTTACTAAGCAAATTTCCCTTTACGTCTGCTTTCTTTCCCTTTTGTCATTTCCTTTTTTCCCCTTTCCTTTTCCTTTCAAGCACTCTTTCTGTGAGAAAAGATGTGAGATCTCTAGCAAGGAGAAGAGAGAACTCGTTAAATAGCTCATTATCTGCAAGGTCTCTGTTGATTTAGACTTCTAGCAAGAGAAATGGAGTTCAGTTCATCTCTGCCTGAACTGACACTGCAGATAACCCCAGCACATCCATCTCAAATTGTCAGCTCAAGACAAATTACCTTCTCTCCAGGATACTCTCTTTCACTGATTACCTACTACTCAAATTAAATGCCATCTGACTTCTGAGAGTCTTTTGTTTGTCAGATTCCACTGGATTATGCAAAAATGATGGGGGGAGAATCTGATGTGTTTGAAGTCTTGAGAACAGAGTGCACAGGCCCAGCTTCCTCATCCAGCTTTGGTGGAAGAGCTCGGGCTTTTCCTAATCTGTTTGCCACCCCACAGTATAGTAAACTTTACTGTCAATAAGAAAGATAAAACCTAAAAGCCTTCTGAATAATGCCCTAGAGCAAGAAGATACTGTGAAATCCTAATGTTTGGTGGCAAATATTTCACGCAACTAAATCTGAGACTGAGTTTGGAATAAAAGCTCTGGGTTTAGTTCATTTAAATCTTTCACTTAATTCCTTTATTTTCATGCGTGAGAGAAGAAAACTGTCAGGAAATACTTCAAAGGTGGAACTAGTAATTGCAGTCATGTTTACCTAAAATTTTCTCTATGAGACTTTTGGACTTTTTACTTCATTAAATTGCAACAGTTTGGCCCAATATTTTCCACATATTCACCTCAGGCTGTTTTATGTGTTTTCTTGTTGAAACTTTCCCATTTTCCAAAACAAGATAAGAGGAAAAAAACCCCAAAACCCTGTTTAGATGTTTTGCAGAGAGGCACTTTCAAGAAATCCATACTTGAGAGAAAGGATTTAATTTATAACACATCAAGAGCTGCCTTTTGCATTACTGTAGAGAGTTTGCCCAGAATTGGCTAATTTGCAAACTCTTGAGAGGTTAGAGTCTGCCCTGTGCCCTGACAACGCGACAAGAAATACATGGGTGGAGGCTTCAGATACTCAGCAGGTCTTGAGCGTGCCCTGTGCACTGTCCTGACACAGACTGTAAGAACTCAAGAGCCTTCAAGGTGACATGGCCATAGGGACTTAAAAAGCCCTGACCCAGGGGTTGCTCAGGAGCTCCCATGCAGTTGTTCCTCATGGCAGCTGGGGGCTGCTGTGGTGTTGGGCACTAGACAGAGGAGTAGAGAAATGACAAGGTCTGCACAAGGTGGACAGGTGGGCTCTCCTCAGCAGAGCCCCTTGGAGCTCTGTCCTGGATGTGCAGAGTGATACTGCATGATTTTATATATAAAGCTGAATTACAGAGCGAGGTGGTTTGCAAGAGTAGAACCTCTCAAGTGAGGCATACACGGGTAGCAGGCGATTTGGGAAGTAATTAAGTCTCCTGGTGAAGCAGCACCCCAAGTAAAAGTGCCATCCTAGGTGTACTCATCTCCAGATGCAGGAAGACAAGACCCCTGTATGAAACCAGTACTGCAAGGTGCAAGAGTTCACATTATAACAGCCCGGAGACACACAGACCTTTGGGAGAAATGCTGTGCCTAAGAGACACAATAGATACAATGGTTTAGCTAAAATGACAGTGCAGGCTTCCGTTCATTTTCATACTCGTGTGAACGTGTACTTATGCATACACATAAAGATGAAGTTTAGATTTACATTTGAAAATGTGTTAGAGCTGGGAGCATTCTTTGCACATTTCAGGGTGAGCTTCAAGACGAATGCTGCAATTTTCCAGTTACAGTAAGGGTTTGCCTACACTGCTCTCAACAGGAGCTTTGGCTCTTACAGGTATATCAAATTTAGCATCAGGCAGGGTATAGATTGCAAGGGTGTCGGTGGGTATGGTTGCATCCTACACTGCCTACCTGAATTGACAACTAAACGTTCCCTCAACCAACAGCACCTGAAATGGTGCGACTATTTTAAAGCTATGTTAATGTCATGGACTGCCAACATTTAGATTCTATTAAATAATATTTACCAACACTATTTTATGGGTAGCCCCATTGACACCGATATCCAGCCAGGCAGCTTCAGTGAGGCCAGTGAGAGTTTTACCCAATTAAAGAGTGAAATTTAAGTCCTGTGATATGAATTCTTTATTCTGGGGAAATAAGTTTTGGACACATGTTAAACTGCATATGCCATTTCTGTATGAAGCAGCATAAGACAATCTCCAATTTAGCAAATCTTCTTGTAGAGATATCTTCAGAGTTCTCAACATCAGTTGAAAATTAACCTTTTTCACTCTGAAATTCTTACAGAAAAGCAGAGATACACTAATCTGTGCTAATAAACTGCCTACAGAAGTAACACATTCATGCAGTTAACTCCCTAGTTTGGTTGTTTTTTTTTCTTTTAATGTTTTCCTTTCATGTAGCTTTGAAGATTTCCACTTTGTCAGAGAGTGAAAGCTCCTGGTGGTAACATCTCTGGAGATGGGACGGTGATTAATAGTCACACCTTGTCCGTGCCAAACTGCCAGGGCTTCAGACAACTGCAGAGGGCATGGAGGATTTTATTTCACAGAAATCCAGCAGCCACACTGACAATCACTCCTGTCACCCTACTCTAACTCCAGCATGTTTCTCCCATACTCCCACAGCATGCCCCAACACACTTGTACTCTTCCTCTGGTTTCATGAATTCCTTTCTGCTTAGTGGCACAGCTTGGACAGGATAGACAGAGAGCATCCTCACCCAAAACAGCATATTGCTTATTGGCCGGAGAGCTCTCCTGGGAGGTAGGACATGAGCCTTGAATCCCCTGAGGCAGAGGAAGAAACTGAACCCTGACCTTCTCTACACAGAGATCAATGGTCATGGGCCCCCTGCATGTCCCATGTCATGGATTTCCCAGGGCTGTTGTGACTTTGGTTGTCCAGCCTCCTGCTAACCCGGTCCTTCCAAACAGTCCCTTTGCCTTCACATTCAGTCTCACACTCTGGGCTCCCTTCTGGCCACTGAGAGCTGACATTCCTGGTGTCCCTTCTCAGTTTCTGCATGCAAGAGAATAAAATGCGGTAATGAGCCTCCTTGGTGTTCTGCTTCTTCACTGCTACTGGCATTCCTCTTAAAATTACTTTGCTTTTTTAGGCATCTCTGTCCTTGTACAGCCACAATCACCTCCTCTCCATCTTGGTCATCTTTGCTACTGGAAATGTCATTTTTATTTCAAAGAGAGGATTGTCTTCATTGAACGTTTCTCATGTGAACAGTGGTACACTGACATGGAAAACCACCAGAACCTGGCATCCTATCCTGATAATATTATTCACCATTTAATTTAAAGAGTGCCTGGGTCATGATCCATCATTAACTTAAAATGCTTTCCCAGTCCAAAGCTTAGTCTCTCTGTTTCTTGCAAGTGGAGTCTGGGGTTCTCACTGCTATTCCTTCCTGAAACCCTCTTAACCACTGCCTGTGATGTGCAGGGAGGCTCCTTCTTTAGGGGCTTTGATGTGTTAGGTGTTAGAATGCCTGTGAGATCACTGCTGTGAGGGAGCAAAGGTGGGTGAACTCCTTTCTTTAGTTTTTGTGACACCTGAGCTTGAAACAGGCTTTGAGCTGCTCAAGACTGCCAGGAGTGATAAGTTGTACTGGGCAGAAGCAGCATTTTAGGTCAGTGGGGAATTTTAAATAAAAGCTATGTCTCTAGACACTGTCTCTAGTATATGGGCACTTTTGAGGTTAGTAGTGGTTAACCTTGGATCCTTGAGATCACATTTTAAATGTAGGTGCCCAAATTATGCTTTAGGGCTCCTCAATCCTTTTCTGGATCTCACACACAATCTCCTACATTTCTGTGTTCTTCAAACATAGAAAACAGTCCCTCATTTCCCTCATTTCTTGCCTGCCTGATTTATGGAGATTGCAAGATCTTTGGTGCAGAGATTAACTCAAGACAGTATCAATGTATACAGTGCCTAGGTCTTCAAACTGTAGAGATTTTTTTTTGGTCTCCTTGGGTTTTCTCAATGCAACTTATTTATAAAGTAATTCATATGATAGGACCGTTTCACCATCGGTGTATGCACATGAGGGAGAAGAACGACAGCAGGAGTATTTAAGAGATCTGTGGCTATATATAAATATGGAGAGGAAACAGGCTAGGACACTGACTGAAGCACTGGAACACAGCTATCCCTCCTGTTAAACTGTCAGCACACTCTCTGGTATGGTTTTGGTCTAGGCCAGTTAATGGTCCCCTGGACAACCCTCCAGAGCAGTTTGAGAAATGGAACCATGAGACCTTCTTGGTTTCTGTTATGCAGTATGGATAAAAACACCCTCTTTGGAGAGAAAGAGACCCGTTAGCTGTATGGGCACTTGGTCACACACTACCCCCTGAACTGAGAAAATGGGTTCTTCCCCATTCTGTTTATGGGTGAAGCTACTTTGTGCCTTGATCAGATCCATCACTGCAGAAATCTGAGAAAGGGCACTCAGCACCTTGCAGAATTGCAAGCACAGCTATTCATAGCACCACTGGCCTTCTCCTTTTGGCCTTCTCTCCATCAGGACATGTCACCAAGAAAAATGCAAAGCTGAAAAACCATACTAAAATGAATGGGACTTGTGGATGCTGTGCAGATCTTGGGATCAGATCTGCTTTCATTCACACCACTTTCCCCTCTAGTAAGCTTAAACGTGAATCTCAGTTGTTCAGAGAGCATCTGGACTGACCTTGAAGGGCCTGGCAGAAGTGTGTATGGCCAGGGACAGGCAGCACCTGAAAGATCTCAGGGCCTATGAGCTCTGCCTTTTGCAGGGAGGGCTCTGTGTTCTGAGTACAACTCTTCCAGACTCAGATGATTTCAACAAAGACCTGTTGGGGCCCCAAATGTGTTTAGGAAGCAGAGTTTGTAGGTGTTCCATGGAAGGTATGGCCATGACAGAGGAAGTGATAAGAGGAAAGAAAAAGCAGAAAGGGCTTTTTAAGCCAGTTGCAGTTGGAAAGAATTGGGAAGAATTTGGAAAGAATAACCACCCAAAGACATTCCATAGCTTGGGCCTTTCACAACAAGATAGTGATCAAGCATTCTGCAGAGAACAATCCTGCACTAGCATGAATATGCCTAGATGACCTCAGAAGCCTTTTGGGTCTTTAATTGCAATGACTCTCTAACAATAAAAAAGACAACAATGTTACGCATGATAAAAAGGACATTTGCAACTAAAAAGAGTGTTTCCACTGGTTGGTTATCCAACAACAGTAAATATTTAAAACTGCACTATGGTGAGAAAGAGCAAAGTAGGTAATAACCAAAAAGAGAGGGAAAGAGAAATGTAAGTAAGGTTTCAAAGGTAAAATGTTCCACTGTGTGAGCTTGCTAGTGTGAAAAGACAGGGATAGGATCATCGTGTCTATTAGCATTACCAGGCACTAATGAACTGTTTTGCAAACTTGGTACAGAAGTTCCTGCCGAGTCATCAGAATGAGAGAAAATGCTTGAAATCATTGAAATTGCCTTTTGAATCCAGTGACTGTCAGTTCAGTGAAACTCTGATAGGCTCTGTTTACTAGAACTGTTTAGACCACTGGGTTCAAGTTCTAAGCACAAGGCAGGTATTTCTATTTCTAGCAGGAAAAGAAGAGTTAGTATTATTAAGCAGCTCTGAACTGTACAGTGAAAGAGCTTCATTTTTTTTTCCAGAAAAAAAAAGTTTTACTGTATTTACATAAAATAAAAAACCATGAATCTAAGTGTCAGCAAGATGTATGCTAAGCAGCTTGGACAACAGCTCCCAGCACTGCAAGAAATGCAGATCAATACTGTAGTCTACTGTATTTAGCCCATTGATGTCTCATTTCCACATCTAGGGAATGTTACAGAGTGAGTTCCTGCACCGATTTTCCTCAGGTGGCTTCAGGAGTTCTTCAGTTCACTACTATTCACTGCAATTGTAACTGCAGAATCAAATGCCATTGAAGAGACAGCACTGTGTAGAATAGAGGAGACCCTTCTGTTTCCTCTAAATCTAACTGCTGCATTTAGCATCTGATTTCAAAAGCTGTGGAGATACGCTTTAGACTTTCTAAAAATGCCACAGAACAGTGGGGTTTTTTCTTCTTTTTGAATCTTTTTGAAAACTCTGCTTTTCCTCTCTGCGTGTGCCTGGTCATTTCTTTGACATATGAAGACCAGGTCTATGAACTCAAGCAGCTTAGGCAGCTGTTTAAAGTTAAGCATAAAGCTATGAATATTTATGTTGAAGTACTATTTCACAGCATAATGAAATCAAAGACCCAGACTCGGTAGCAGGCAATTGCTTGTATTCCAGTTCTGCTGAAAATATTCGCATTTTGTGATTTGGGAAAAAGCAGAATTTTGAAAAAGCATTTTCTTTCAGTCTCCTATGTTAGATGAAATGGTTTTCCAGTCATATCTATTATATATTTAGAGACAGACAAATTCCTAAGTTCAAGATTTGTTTAGCTCCAAATACATAATTGCAGCATAGCGAGGGAGACCCTCAACAGTGTCGATGGCAGAATCGGTTCTGGTCCTGAGTGAAGATACAGTCAGTAAGGATGGACACTGCTTAGTCATACACTTCCATAATATTCCTTGCTTCTTCTCAGTTTACTGACCACTCTGTAGAAGAATAATCACCCAGATCCCAGCCTTTCCTTCCTTTGCTCTCACAGCTTTCCATTTCTCCTGGCTTTCCTTTCCTTACCTCTCTTTTTCTTTCAATTATTGCTCTCTTTATACTTCTCTAGTTGCACAGATGATTCAGCAATGCTTTTAGATCTACTTGAAGACTGCTCAGCTGCTGCCAAGCAGAAGGCACCCTTTTGGCAGTTTGAGTGATATCTCACTTTCCACTGGTTCAGTTTTCTACAAAGGGCCAATGAGGGGAATCCAGCAAACATTTCTTCAGCGGAAATTGTTCAACAACCATGTTTGCCAGCTTAAGTAGTCACCAGATAAACTGTGTTGTCATATTCTAATAAGATACCACAACATTTCCACATAACACAGCAGTTAGAAAATTATTAAATAATGCCTCATATGAACGGCTAACAGGACAAATCCCAGTTTTCTGGTTGCAATCAATGCATGCAATAAATTTAAATAATAAACATCTGTGATTTGGGTTTGGTCATGGATGCCACACAAAGTAGAGAGTAGACTTTCTCCATGCTATTTATCTGAAAGTGATTTAGTAACAAGGAGGTCTCTTGCCTAAGATTTTGCACAACGTGTAAGAAAAAAAGTGAGGCAGCAGAAGCCTCTGGTTGTGCACTCCTTGTCTATCTGTTATTCTGACTGAAATCCGTCAGAAAGACCTGGCAATCTCACAAAGGTCAGAAAGGTGATCGTTTGTCTAGCATTTGGGAGGGAGTTTGTTTGTTTGCTTTTGTAACCATAACTGGCCTCAGGAATGTCCTCTTTTGCAAATAATCCAGTTTCTGGCTTGCTTATGTCCTTAAAGATTTGGCCCAAAATGTTTGATTTCGATCAGAAATACCAGGTTTGCAGGGGTTTTGTAATCCAATATTTAGGAAAAAAATGAATCACGGTGATGTCAGGCAAGAAGGCAAAGGTGTGGCAGAGGTGGGTTGGTCACCTAGTCAAAAACCTGGGATATCAAAGTACTCCAGGAAAAATCCATGCAGCAAATAAACTCAGTAAACACTTTCCTGATGGTCACCAGATGAAGTAAAGGGGCTGCTTGAGGCTGAACTTAACAAAATCAGAACGGCCACTAACACAACAGTGGGGTAGCTGTCACCTGACAGTGACAGAAGATCATCTCTGATGGCTTCACTTCATTTGAAACAAGCCACATTCAAGGAAAAAAAAAAAAACCCAACACAAGAACAACTCAAAGGAAATGTAAGAGAGAACAACCCCCTTTAGGTCAGTCTGACATTGTTGTCGTACTTTTGAGAAAACATTCCCAGCAAGGAATGGACTTTCTAGTCATATGAGGGTTCATAGTCAAAATAAACAGAGAAGAAATTGTGGGTAATGGACAACAGTGATTACTCTTGTCTGCTCTACAGAAAGTTTTTCATTTTTATCCAATGGTTTTGTACACAAAAAGATGTATAAAAAGACTCTCGGTGTTACCTTTGCTAATGCATCTAGGATCTTTCAAGGAATACAGTCACTAGAAGGCTGTTTTATTAGCTGTCTTCAAAGGTTAGTGTAATCCTTAGCCTGACGTGAAAGGTTTGAGGGGATTGTTCTCAGGCCCCCAGAACGATTTGTAAGGGAGACAAGATTTTGGTGAACATCATATTTTGAAACAGTACTTTGCTTTGCTCAAGACTCACATACTGTAAAATGCAAAAGGCAGCCAGCATCTCAGGGGCTAGAATGACTTAAAAGCAGATGCTGGCCTCTGCTAACAATCTAAGTGGAAATTAGACTGGGGGAGTACATGTGAAAGGGACAAACACTCCATCCCTTAATACCATAGCCTGGAAGAAAAGAAGTCATTGACATTCCAGAGGAGGCCGAGTTAATCAGTAACACACCTGATTAGTGCCTCACAACTTCAGTCCACAACAAAGATCCTTTCTCCCACCGTTCACATGCCTTGGACCAGGCGGGGAGATGGAGAGGTGCTGCCTGTGGGCCCTGAGCATTCCTCTAAGGCACAGGGGATGAGCGGTGGGTGGGAAGACACGGATGGCAAAAAAAAAAAAAAAAAGAATGTTCTGAGACTGAGATTTAATATGGAAATAGCTGATAGTGGAGTGGCAGCTTGGTGTGTCCACACGGATACATCTCATTATCAGAGATTAAGGGTCATTGAAATCACCTTCTTTTTATGCAAACGAAATGTTGCCTGGGGCTTCTTTGCACATTTGGGGTATGCTGTTCGCCCTCCATTTGGCAAAGTTCAAATAGTTCCTCCTGTGTGACCCGAGTCTAGGGCATTTTCAAACACCTCGGCAACTCATTCCAGCCAGAAGAGTTTCTCGTGAGTCAAGAAAACAGCAATTTACTCTTCTCTCCGGAAATTGTTATTTCCCCCCCACCATGCAGTTTTCCCCTACCACCCCCTACCTCACAAGCTCTCACTGAAATCTGCATGAAAGTGTTAACAAAACTATTGAAATACATTGTGACTTCAGATTGCTCAGCAGGAACAACCCATAGATCTGAAAGGAATTTCCTCTTTCCTGAGGGCTCCTGGAGCTTATATGCCTGTGAGAAGAGGAATGAAAACTTTTCTCTCCTACATCCCAAAGTGATGGCGAAGGTTTTACTGGGGCACAAAGAGGGCTGCTTCAGAGTAACAAATAAACCAAGATATTCTGGAATTCTCTCAGAGTACCAGCTTTCCCTGATGGGAAAATGGAACTAAATTTCAGTGCTCGCTTCCAGTTTGCAAAAGAGCGGACCAGATATTTGCAATGCTTGCAATGTGCTTGCAGATCCAAAGACGACAGACCTTCAGTTTTAGCTATTTTTGGCTGCCTCTGTAACCTCTTTGCCTTTCCCAGGTACTTCCCAGCACCTTGTAGCTATTAGGCTAGCAAAGCAAAGCAAAAAAAAAAAAAAGAAAAAGAGTTTAAAGGACAACAATTTAATCCTTTCCAGCGCATGTATCTGTCTCATTAAAGCATTCTCCTGGAGCGGTGTAATGATACATCAAATGGAATCCATTTCAAGGTAAAATGAGTGCTGCTGATGGCTAACACACTGCTCCCGAGGCCTGGCTTAGGCCCCAGTCCTAGAGCAGCCTAGCACTGAAGTAGATTAAATATCAACTCGGGTCACGTTCTCATGGCCCAGGCACAAGTGCCAACATTCTTCCAATTATTCAAGGCCAAAGAAAGAGCAACCTGCCTGACAGAGCTGTGACACAGCTTGATTAGATTTAGCTTAGAAGCCTGCCGAAAAGGATACTGTGGTATTTAACTCAGATGGAGAAAGGAATGGCATCTCTGTTTAAACGAATCCGGGGGGAGGGAGAAGAAAAAAAAAAAGGCAAGCAAAAAAAAAAAAAAAAAAAAGGAAGAATACATTTCTGTAATGAGGGAGAGCATGTTTTAAATTTAAAATGATGTTTTTTTCCGTAACGCAGCCAGCGTGTTCCACGTGCGTAAAGCGGTTCAATCGTAAAAGGTGGCTTCGTGCAGCCTTTATCTAAGTAATAGCATTTTTGCAGTCTGCACAGAATCTTTCGGGCCAAATAATTTTATCTTCCGGTTGGATTAAATCACCCTGGGTGAAACGGGCAAAGGAGACAGAAAAGCATGGGCAGAAACTGGGGCTGAGTAAACCCTGACATTTCAAATGGCAATTAGAAGAGGAATTCGGGCCGGAGAACACACAGCTCCAAAGATCGAATTAGCAAAGTGATTTTGGCTGTGACTTTAGAGTCCCAGGGAAAAAGGCAGCGCGTGTTCTGTGATTCGGCCCCGAGTTCCGCGTCTGCTCTGACTGGCAGCAATTCCAGGAGCGCAGCAAGTCAACCGTCCGCTTGCGCTGCTGGTTTTGCGCTGCCCGGCAGCCAGCAGAACGCTCCTGCTCCATCTCCTGACATTCCTCAGAGGCCTGCTGCCCAAGCATTAGGCAAAGCTCAAAAGACTCTTTATTAGGGCAAATTGACACGTCTTTCCACTGAAAATGAACCTCATTTTCAAAGAGAGAAGGAAGAAAAACAAATGTAAAAATCACACGAGCCTTTTTTTTTTTTCCTTTTTCCTTTTTTCAAATGAAAAAATGCCTTTTTTTTTTTCCCCTACCGAAACATTACATTTGCCTGCCATGTTCCCCCGTGTCTGTCTGGGAGAATTTGGGACATATTTTTCACCTTGGTTGCTTTGTGAAGTATTAATGGATTCCAATATAGGATTTCTGTGTTCATTCTTGAGGTCTGTGCGGGGCATTGTTATTTTTAGGTGCCTATTGATGCTGGAGAAGCAGCAGAGAGTGGACAGTTCAAGAAAAATATCAAGGGACTGGTTGCAATCACTTACACATACTCTTTGTAGAAGTACTGGCTGAGAAAGCAATCACTCATACACCTAGCAGACTACACAGACTTCAGTATATAGGACTATCTACCCACCTAGTTTGCACCATTAACTATGTTGGTATAATTGTCTTATCCTCTACAGAAAGGGAACAGATAAATATATACCTCTAAGATTGTTATTTAATAGCAATAAATATCATTACACTGGTTAAACAAAATACAAGGAAAAAAAAAAAGCTCCTATTTGGATCCAGAATTATTACACCATGGTATAAACTACATGAAAACCAGATGGAAGGGAAATTATAATTTTGTATATATCTATATCTATTGACTTAAATGCCATTCTCTAAATTCTGATGCCTACATTCCAGAATGCTACTCAATCAATTAAATGCTGGCATAAGAAAAGTATCTATGTAAAAAGAAATGAATGAAAATTTTAGTCAAGCGCTTTTTTAAATCATACATGAGTCTTCATAGCCAAAAAGATCAAGTTTTTTGTCTGGAATATTTTTTCAAATATTGGTTTTATTTTTGAAAATTTAAATTATCTAATAGTTTTCCGACACAAGACACTTCAGATTTCAATTTTGTATGAAATTTTCACTTGGCTCTTCAGTTATATTTTATTTTTAAAAAGGAAGGTGAAAACTTCCAAATGAGATGCCTCATTCACTATGAAATATATTTCCTCTCTCATTTCTTCTTTGTAAGGTGGTTTCACTCACCCCTCAATTCCTTCCTCTCCCTCTTTCCCCCCTTTTTGGTTCTTACAAAAAAAGTATTTGCACAGCTGTACTCATAAAGCATATGTAGTTAGATTTTACCAGCATTATCCTGGCACAAAAATTCTACTAGAAGTAACTTTTTAATTTTAGGTTACTCGAAACAGGTATTTAACCAGCAGCAAAGTGGCAGAAGTGTCACCAGGTCCCCGGGGAATGAATGTCAATGTGCTCTCTTCCTAAGTTCCTAAACAGTTTTATCTCCTTGGGTACATAATTTATCACCTTCTGACAACCCTATCGCCACATCAGCTTATGGCTGTTTCATGGTGAATTTTACTGTATCTTCCTATGCTTAAAGGCTCCTATGTGCTTTCCAAAAATATTCTGAATTTCTTCTGTTTATTATTTCTCTCCGTCTTTTTGTCATCACACTGTTTCCCCCCCCTCCACAGGTTTTTACCTGGTTTCAGTTGGTTTTCATCATTCATTTCCTTTTGTGCTGAAATCTAATAAAGGTTCTCCTTGTGACATAACATGATTGACACAGTTCTCAATAGATGGCCTTGGACCTGGACTCAGAGCCACTGCAAGTACTCTGTTTAAACACAGAGCCTAGAGAGACCTAATCTCTTTCTTTTTTTTTTTTGGTCTAGAAATGGGAAAAGAAAGTTCATTCTCAGCATTCAGTATCAGTCACTTCATTTTGAGAGGGTTACTGTGACCCACATAGTTTTTAATCTCCTCTTTGCCTTTTCAGGCTTTTAAGGAGAAGCTAATTTTGGCCTTCTGACTACAGGATTTATTTTTTTTTTACGTGAGAGCCATGTGGAATGTGACACTAACTAAGCGTCCACTTGGGAGAAGCAAACACCTTGCACCTCAAGTGCAGCTCTTTGCACTGTCTGTCACAGCAAGCAGATGGGCACCCATTTGTAACACAGAGGTTTGTTTTCCTGGTGGAGGGTCTCTGTGCCCTACGAGGCTGACTGTGAAGGGAGCAGCCTCACTGATACAATCCATTTTCTCAGCTGCATTCAAGCAGAAGAGCCCATAAGTCTTGACATTCTGCCCCTGGCAAAATAAAATCCTCTCCCTGCCTTTCCCTTGTCCCAGGGCCACTGGACTAATTTTTAACAAAAGAGATGTTTCTAAAATGAATGGGTCAAAGAAAGAGCATCCTAGTCCTTCCATCTCCTAGCACAGCTAGCATGTTTCGCCCTGAAGGGGGTAAATCCAAATAAAACTTCACGTCGCACTAGGAAGTTGCAATAATTATCAATTGCCTTAAAAATATCAATCTCCGCAAGTAGAGTTTTATCCATTAATGTAGAAATGAATTAATGTTAAAGATGAAAGGCCAGTCCTACAACTCCTACAAACACGGATGATCTGTTTTGACCAAATGGGATCATTCATCTGAAAAGGGGTTGCATAATCAAAGCCTTCATTTTCCGTGTGGTATCATAATACATATTTCAACTTGTCAAACAAACTGGAAAAACCACAATGGAACCTTGGGCATCGTGGGTGTAGTATCAGGTCTACAATCAATCAGATATTGTGTGTAGTCCTGAAATGAAAGTGCTGTTATTTCACGTCCACTCCTGCTCCTGGCAATGACAGTTGTATAAACAATTATTCCTGATAGATTTATTTTAATTTACTGTTGTAGCACTTAGACTGCTAAGCTATGGGGTGGTGTAATAACTCTGCCCTTAGATATGGAGGTATATTCCATTATGTTCTCTGTAAACACAACGATCACACAGATCACAAAGTCCATGAGAGGTCATTATAAGCCCAGGCAGTTCCCAATTCTGAGTACTACTTATTAGATCAAATACAGATGTGCTTTTTAAAACGCTTATGTGATTTAGAAGCCTGAAGCTCACTAATATGCGGTTAAAATTTCTTTTCCAAATTATTTAGGCATTTTGAATATTTCCTTTTTTTAATAGAAGGCATAGCAGGGGTCAGAACATGGCAGAGATGGAGATACTGATTTTCCATTGGTGTAAGGTGCTGCTCACTTCAGTGTAGCCACACTGATATACCCATAACTGTCTTTGTATAATATTCAGCTGAGCTGCTGACTACTGTATCAAATAATTAAAGCAATTTAAACAGTCTGAAGATGGCAAAAAAGAATTTTTCTTTCAGTCCTGAAAATCTAGATTCACTCTTATAAGAGCTACCATGTTGGAGCACAGAGATGTAACAGTTTCAAAAGCATCCAGGTGCAGCAGAAGTCTTGCTAAGTCTTATCTAGCACCTAAGCTCTCAAGTTTCTTCACAGTCTCTGAAGGTCTATCCAACTGCATAGGAAAGATGAGATACTCCAGAGGGAATTGGTTAGGATGGGTATAAACCTACATCTCACTGATGTACAGTGTAAGCCTTCAGAGAATCTAGTCATAGTCTTCAGAGGGAGAACAATGGATCTGAAGTTCTGATTTGGGTGCAATTTTAGCAGGAACCTTCATGTCTAATTTTAAATCCAGACTTTCCCAAATGTCATGATTGCAGACTATTACTGGTTTGGACCCTTTCCCAGTCCTTGTAATTTATTAGGGTGCAGGGAAACAAGAATCAGCAAAAAGAAAGATTAGACAAGGCAGCTGACACACCTACTGGCAAGCAGTTGAAATACTTGTAAAATAATAACAGAAATGTTAGGAATCAAAACTGCCCAAAGCAGAACCTCAGGTAAGAGAAACTGTAACAGCTCCAGTGGTATGAGCTGTGACCGGTTTGGGATCCAGCCTCCTGGCTCCCATTTGACCCCAACGTGATCATTACTCTAGAGAAACGCTCACAACTAAGCCTGGAACTTTCTGTTTACCCACCACGTGTCCACTGCATTCCCATCTAGTAGAAGTCCGAGATGAGTCTCTTCAAGCTGGCTTTAAACTGAAAAAACTTTGGGGAGGATAAAATCCAGCAGAAGGGAGAATAGGGAGCTATTGAAGCTGTAGGGCTGGGAACTTGCCGACATGGATGCTGTATAGGCTTAGGAAAGATGCTGTGGCATGGTTTGTTTCTGGGAAGGGGCAGTGGTCATTATGTCAGCTGATGACAGTCCTTTGAATTCTGACATTTCCCACAATACAGAAGAAAACGGAGCGGAATGTTTACAATAAAGAAAATGTTTTAAAGAAGCCTCAGTCCCAGAAGATGACTGGTTTAATGGCTTCGCTGCAGATACGCAAACGACTTCAAGAGTGTCTGTGTTCTGCTGCTGTGTTTCTCCTGCTTGCAATTAGTGGGAGCTGCCCCAGCGATCATGGGCTGCATTTTAGGATTTTAACTTTAGAAAATGTTGCCATAAAACTCATAGGGAGATGGTTGTGATGGAGTAGAAAGTACCAGAGCTAATTTAGTGCTACTTGCTTCTGAGTTACACCACTCTTCCAAAATCAAAGACATTTAGGTCTTAAAATGAAGCATGAGCGTGATCAGATGTATAAAGCCAACGCAAGTACAGCTGCTCAGAGCCACTCTCCAAGGAAAAAGGAGTTGTCAGCCTGGCCTGAAACGATCCTAGTGACAGAGGCAGTGTTGCATAAACGTACTCTCATTTACCTTTTGATAATGCTTTACCTATGAGGATTCTAATAACTTCAGTGCAATGGAATAAAGTATGACGGAACGAATATAAGGGGATCTGAGTCTCACTCAGTGCTGGGAGTTCTGTGACAAAGTGGATCTTTTGACAGAAATGTCCCCCCTCTCACACTCCTCTCATTTTTCAACTGATTGCATGCTGTGGTTCAAGGAAGTATATCCAGGAAAGATTATGTTATGTGCTTAACAATTGGAGTCAGTGGGAGTTGGCCTCTGATGTAGGGCTCTCCTCCATCAGGACCTTGTCCACATTTCTGTTTCTCAGTGCAGAACTTTAAGTCACTGAGTGCCTCAGGAGTAGTTCCATACTACCCATGCTGCCTTTGCTGTCCTACGTGGTTTCAAAAGCAGACTGCTTTGGAAACTGCAATGTGAAGGATGTGATCCCACATACCTGTGTCTCCACAGCAAAGTAGGTCCTCGCACCCATGACACTTCAGTGGCTCTCAGATATGCCAGCATCTTACTGAAGTTATGTCTTTCCTGAAGACTCTGCTGTAAATAGCTTCACTGAAATGGGCTGGGTTAAGCACATTCCTTTCCTATTTTCTTCCAGGTTATTTTTACTGTTGATCAAGTCATATTGTCATGTCAAGGAACACTTCCTCATCATCACCCAGCATCATCACCCAAAAAAAGCCCTTCTGTTCTTCCCTACCTGCTCATTCCTACTCCTGAGCAACGTTTCTTCACCCTGGCACAAGCAAGTGCACAGCCTCGAGGTATAACAGATTAGGAAACTGATCTGGCTGAAAACAAACCTGACAGGAAAGAAAAGTCAAAATTTGTCAATTTTCAACCAAAGTAGTTCTCTGAATTGGTTCACTGTGGAGCCATTGAGGCAGTCATGCTCTGCCAGCATGAGAGACAAAGTGCTACGGGGTGGGACCTGCCCCAGGGAAGGGGAAAAGATGGTTTTTTCGGGTTCTTTTGACGGTTCTGTCCTAGCTCGTGCTGGCTTTGGCTGAACTGCAGCCCCAGCGATCCAGCCTCCAGTGTGTCCCCCTAAACACCATGCTGGCATAGCTGGGGGGAGCTGAGAGGGCTCTGGACTCACGGCCAGGGGCTTCTTTAGGTGGCTCCAAAAGCAAGAGTAAGCCTTGTGAGACAGCTTTCAGAATGGTACCGGCTATCTCCAGTGAAATAACAGCTTTTTGATGAGATGAAAATAAAAATTCTTATTGTTGCTTGGTTGTAGGAATGAAAATTTCTTTTCTGCAGAGTGACTAGCTATAGCCCCGGGGCATTGCCTTCCTTCCAAGGACTGAGATTCCCCAGTACATGATACAAGTAATCTCCACTGATGATGATGATGGAAGAAGAGATGAGGAAACTCTGCCAACCTAAACCAGCTTTGTAGTTTTCAGACGCAACATTCTTTGGCATAAATTGTGTTTAGCCACACTTCTCTTCTTTAAAAACAGCTGCTGCCTTCTCCAGAGTTACATTTCTCTGTGGCTGGTGTAGCGTCAAAGTTCCCTTCCAATCTTTACAGTTCATTCACTTTCCCTTTGAAATTTCTCACTAACCACTTCATGTACCTGCCCCTCCAACATTTCAGCGTACTCACCACCTGGCTTTCTTATACATATTTCAGAGCTGCTAAGCAGCAATGGAATTCCCTAGGAGGGGGTTGATCTGGAGAGACGCCAAGAGTCGTAGCAATAAAATAAAAATAACAACAAAACCCCAACAGGTATTATAGATGTTCAACACTAGTTACGATCAGATACTTGGCATGTGAATTGGGGCGAGTTTTGCAGCCGCCTGTGCAGTCTAAAGCAACCCTGCAAAAACTGTGTGTCATGCAATAAAATGGTTATTCTTATTAGCTGATGTAAGAGCGGAGGGATCTCTGCCAAGAACTATGGACCTTACATGTGGTCCTTTGATAAATATCTGTGTATGTGCTTGGTATTAACAAAAGCATTACCATCTGTTTACCTTGCACTAATACACATCACATTTTTTTTGCACAAACCCTAGCTTGCGTTGCATAAGCCTAAGCCTAGGCACTGTATCCATCAGAATGGGTGACAAAGGTTTAAATCAAGCGGGCCGTGTTTCAGCACGTTATTCATAAAACTAGGTCATGGGATAAATGTACTGTTGGAACACAGCTTTATACTAATTTTCCCAGTAAGATGCATCATAAATATTAACTGTCCTGAACACATATACACAGGCTCATGGCCTTGGCTCCAGGCCCTTCACATGGAAGCTGGAGAATGAGCTCTGACTTAAGGTAGTGAGAATGCGAGGAACTCTGAATTATCATCAATAATAGATTCTTTGCTGTCTCAAGGTTTTTCAGCCAAACAGTAACACGGCACTGCACACAGGAGCCTGGTCCTGCAACACCTCACTGATAGGAGCAGCTTTTAATAAGGCTGTGTAGGACTAAGGGCTGTTTGCCTTAATGTGCTGCCCCTTCAGCGACTGCGATTATCACGCTCTTTTCAAGCAAGTTTTTAAAGTTACACAAGCTTGTGCCTCTTTACTATCTTCAGTGCAAGCTCTGCTATGACACAGCCTCCCCTCCTCCCCCAAACACTCACTCACTCACACACACACACTCTCCATTGTACTATTATCTCCCACCACAGTTTTCAGCTTGCTTGTGATATCTGAAGCAGGTACTTCTGCACACAGTACGTCTCATACGCTGCGGGAACTTCCAGAAACAATAGTCTAGCAATATCTAATTATTTACAGCGGCAACGCAAAAGAGGAGATTAAGATTATTTGTGATCATGGGTACGCATCCTTCTTTCCATTCTCATGGTATTTCCTGCCTGAGTGAAAGGAGGAAGAACCAGAAATCCACTGAGAATGTCTGTCTCTAAATTTTTTCAGTCTCAAGAAGTATAGCCAATAATAACAGTATTCAGAGTGCTTTTCCCCGATAATTTTCAATGTGCCTCACAAAGAGGGATAAGAATAATGATCCTTATTTTATAGACTATAACACGACCAACAAAAGAGCCAAGAATGGAACCCAGATAGCTTGCCCTTTCCTCTGGGCTTTGCTATTGTTTGAGGATTAGGACCCACATTCAGGATAACACCTCAACCACATGCCTGACTTCAAGCATTTGCTTAAGTCGCATTGATTTAAGCACATGCTTAAAATTAGGCATATTCTTAAATATGTTCCCTAACCGAGGCTTAAATAACCATCCAGGCTTCTGGGTGCATATTTTATTTAAACTCAGGAAGAGGAGGAAGAACAGACTGGGTGCAGCTGTTTTGCCCTTAAGTCATCCTGGTAGAGGTTCCCATATTGCAGTTAAAAACTATATAGTGTTCTCAGTTATTGCCAACAAAGTAAGCAAAGTTAATGGAATCTCACCAGAAGGAAAAAACGACGATGCCAAGTGTCACCCAAACCGCCTGAACTTTCAAAATCACCAGCGTTTCCCAATGTTGCTTTCCCAGATTTCCCCGTGAGAATTACGAAACTGTGCAGCTGAAACTAGAGCGGCGGCAGAAGAAATCTCAGCACAGGGCCAACTCCCACCTGCTAGTGCTTCTGTGAATCAGAGAGACCTCTTGCTCACTCCGACAACGATTTATCGCTATGATCCCCACAGTAACAATGTTTACCTACTCTTGAGTATACTAACAAATTCCTTCTGCTTACCTACACTGAATAATGCTCCTCTTCTTTTGCCTAGCTTTGCTCTAAACTTTTCTTCCTTTTTATTGATCTAACAGCCAGACATTTCTACATCTATCTTGATGAAATACTTCCAGAGGGTTGTTATTGATGATGGCTGAAACCCGTGAAATGAGATGTCTGAACTTGAAACTTTCAGACTATTTCACAAAATAAAATCTCTCCCCTCATTTATTGCCCTGGAGTTTTTAGTCTGGGGCACTCTGGTTTAAGAAAGCAAAGACTAGAATCAAGCCAATGCTTTATACGCTGCTCAGATGGAAGGAAAAGAATGTTTTGCAACAAACACATTTCAGATGTGTGCCCAAGCTTTTGTTGAGGGACATATCCCAAATTCCCATTGAGATTTCACAGTGAAACTTGGGGCAAGGTAATTTGCCATCTCACCCACTTCCTTACTGCTAGCCATCTTATTCTGTTTATTGTTTTCCCTTCTACTATGGAAAAAGAAAGGAATTAAAGGATCTTTTTTCTCAGGTTAGTAGCCCAAATCTACTAGAGTCACAATTTAATGCATCCAAAATAAGATGAATTTAGGGTCAAAGTGATGAAATATGGCCCTCTGAGTTAGCTGATAATATCTGATGGCATAGTGCAGATACTGCATAGAATATATGTCTATACATTATATGATAGATAAGTATTAATATATAGTCTGACATATTAACAACAAACGCAGGAAAACAGCCCAATCTAAATTAGACTGTGATACCATCACAATGGCACCGTATAAGCAAAGTTTAAGGGACTCTCCATCCCCAGGAAATTTCTCATTGTGCATCACCAACTCCATTACACTTTCAGACTTATGTGTGAGGTCATTCTGGTCTTCTACATCAGCTCTTTCTCCAGGCTCTCTCTAGTCCATATACTGTAATCTCTAAAGATCACCACTGAGGTTCAAACACTCTGGAAGGATGTTACTGAATAAGAAAATTTGCAACAGTGAAACCAAGTCAAGTTTATTTTGAAAAGTTCACTTGGCTTTTAACTGACCACAAAAGTAATCTAAGGTTAAATCTTCTGTCGCTTTTCAGGAGACCTACAAATAGTGTAAAGGGAGAGAAATTTAATTTTAATCAGCCACAGAACAAGTAGCTACATTAAAGACAGGTTAAGTATTTCCAAGCGGATTGTTTTGCATGGTGAAACCTTCCCTTTTAGCTAATATACATGACTTGATTATCATGAGAGACTTTACAAATATTGCCAGTGTGAACACAGAAAATTTCTGTCTCAAAAGAATCTCTATTGCAATAATGCAACCACCAAGTTTGCTGTAATGCGACCATTTGATGATAATGCCTGTGATGCTTTGACCCCATAACATGAAGCTGTTCCTTTGTTCACTCTTGTTTGCACGTAGACATACACGGTGAGAAGTGAGACACAATGAAAGAGCATATATAGGACACCTAAATGCGTACAAAGTCATTTCCTTTTACTAATAGGTAAGAAAAATTCTAGTTACCAAGACCTTTTTGTAGAGACTTCAGATCAGCCAATACATATGCCTGTGCCTCCTCTTAAGCTCTGGAGTAGTGCAGATGAAATATTTACGGTTTGGAAGTTAGATGCACGGTCAAGACTTTTGCCGCCTTTGTAAAGAAGTGCTATTGAAAAAAAAATTGTCAATAGTGAACTCAGAACGGGGTAGTTCTACTGAGTAAGTAAATGGGCAGGAATATATCAGCACAGGGGAAGAAACGACAGACAGTTTTTAGCCATATCCACAGCTTGAGAAATTCCAATCCCTGTAGCAGAGCCGTGCTGATTTCTACCAATTAAAGATCTGGCCCTTTATTTTCTTTTTGATATATTTTCCCCTAACACATACACAATACTTTCCCAAAGGTAAAAGCAGCTTCAAAGCGTTTTTAGAGGAACATTAAAGAAAAGGAAGTTGTAACACTGACTGCCATTATTTTATCTAGGACTTTACTGCAATTAAAAAGAATATAAAATGTTGTTGCTACCCTGGACACATACTTTTACATTTTTAGCCTTGGAAAAACACAGACTCTGACTCCTTGTGTCAGAGTAAGGGCCTCCGCACATTGTCCCTGCATTACGCTTTTTGATCCTGTTAAAAAATGTTACCCTGTGCAGCTCCATGCATCAAAGGAACGCTTGTACACACTGGGATCTGTTTCAGCCCTTAGGCAATGAGACCAAAAGACCCTTCTCATAAATTCTAATTCAAAAGTTTTTAGTTATCAAGAGGAAGTTTCCAATTGCTCTCTCACATGTGGGAAAATATGTAAGCTACTGAGAGGACCTTTTGTCTGCGACTTTAATGGGGGCAATTTGCAAGGGGGAGTGCAAAGGTTCTAATATGCAGTGTGCACAGACAGTAAGCAGGCACATACTTGGTATTTAATGAAGTTCCATGAATCATTAGCCATACAATAACCATAGGGTTCTATAAATCACCTGCAAAGATTTTTTTAGGCCAATAAGCTGAGCAGCACAGTGGCAGAGTGGAGCACCTCAAGCAGATCGGGAAGCAGGAGGAGGAAGGAAAGGAAAAAGATAAAAGGGGGGCACACGATGTATTATCTCTTAGCTGGCCTGCCAATCCAAAATTAAATCCTGTTGTTTTAACTTGTTGGCTTTACAGGAAAACAAGGCAATAAAATGAAACTTGTCCTAATAAAAAACAGTAGGATTTGCAAGAGGAAAATGTAGCTGGAAGATCACATGCATTTTAGACATCTGAACTGGAAAATATGTGTGGGGGAACATTCAATTTTCTTTCTTTTTTTTCCTTTTACTTTGTTGATTCACCCTGCTGATGAAACAGCCCTTCTAGAATTCCTTTCCTTTAAAAACACCAAACCATATCTGTACAGCTAAACAGAAGCTCAATTCTTTCCAATTAGCAAAAATGTAAATGTTATTTGCAAGACAGACTCTCATGAGTGGTTTCCTTACTCTGAGGTACATTCTAGTAACATACAGCTCTCTACCTAACCTGAAAAGACTGAATTTTTGCTGTAATTATGCAGGAAACAAACTTCTTACTGTGTGTTTGAAAGGCAGAATGGCCACGATTCTCTGTGGAAACCAAGATCCATTTTAGCTGGTTGTGAGGGCAGAGAGCAGATTCTCTCGGGTGCTGAAGTCCCTGCTGGAACACACTAAAGCACAGCAGCAGCAACTCACTCCTCTCATACTCATATATTCTGAGGTGCCACACAGTAAGAAGCCCCCCAGGTTCATTTATTATTTCATTATAATTGTAGTCTCAGAAAGACATGGGAAGAGATCAGACCAGCACTGGCAACACCATGTATATTTTGTCTTGCTCACTTTTAACACTGGGAGCCAAAACTACCCGATTCACACGCAGTGGAAGGACATTAGGAATGACTTTTTAACATGCTGTTTTCATTTGCCCTTTAGTGAAAGCTGGAGCCTAAGCCAGTCAGACCCTAAGCCTAACCACAGCCTAGGACAGCCCCCCCCTCCATCCAGCTAATAGGATAAACTAAAAATGAGAGACAACACTGCACCTTTAGCTCAGCTCCTGCATTTTGTCTGCACTTTCCCTCTCACTCCTATTTGGAGATGGGTTATAAAATGCAAACAGCAGCAATCAGTTCCCAAGGTGGCATGCTGCCTGACTTGCCCGCAGCGTGCTGGTGGGTGAGATAAAAGGAGGTGGCAGCGCACTGTTAATGCATTTACCTTTAAATACCCTCACTGCAAGCTAGTATATTCAGTAGTTTCCAGCTAGTCCCTCATGATCATTTGTCCACATCACAATAAAACCACCACACAGCATACTTGCCTGTCTCTGCCCAAGAGAGGCCCCAGTACTAAAACAGCAGGGAGGTTGCAGGTAAAGAATCCAAATAAATTAGCAGAGCTGTATGTCTAGAGAGCTTGCCTGCCTCTGCTGCACCAACATCCAGACTTTGTTTGAGTTTTCCATCCAATCCATCATGCCAGGTATCGGGGTGGGGGGAAAGGGGGGAAAGATGGGAACTTGAAAAGGAAACAGAGTGTAGGAAAGCTAAAAGATAGATAATGCCGTAACCATCGCAAGACATACTACAAGACATAAAAGAGCCTTTGACTGTGACTGTTCTCCATCCTGAAAGCGATATGGCTAGCAATAAAACAACAAACCCAGCAGTGTGATCCTTAAGCTGAGAGCAACGTAAGAAGCTTGGTTCCAAAGAATAATCACTGAATTTTAATTCACACAAGATATTCCAATTTATAATGTAAAAATAGCGTAACAACCCGCGCAAAGCCTTTTTAGGATACAGCTTCAAATAGCCGATTGATAAGCACCTTAAAATATTTGCAAGTTTGATACAATTTTAAATAGCTCTAGTTCATCAACACAGTTGCTACATTACCATTTTTTAAAGTTTATTTGCTGAACATGATGCCCACTGAGTAGAGAAAGCTCTCTTCTTGGGCAGCTTTTAAAGCTAATATTCAAAGCTGAACTTTACCCTGAGGGAAATAACTATTTCATTGACTCTGGGGCAGTGGGGAGGGAAGGAAGGACCGAAAGGAGGGGAAATACTGGAGAGGAATAACATCATGCAAACTCTCAGACTTCAGTATTTTCAAATGAATTTCGATGGAAAATATTCAGCAGTTTTACCCAGTCCTAGCTCTACCCATAATTCAATCAGTCTTGTCTTGTGATAATCCCTTCTCCTTTCACTGAAAGAAGAGGCACTTAATCACTTAGTGCAGATAGATTGCTGGGAGGTTTAATTAAAACAACTTATTTTAAGTGATCTTAAACAAGAGGTAAATGTATTTATTATTCTAACATTTGGAGTGGTATAGGATAGAGCGGAGGAATAACAACCTCTCCTGGTACTTGGTATCAGATTGCTCCTTTTATGAGCCATACGGTAGTGATTAGGAAGCTTAGTACCTAGAAGTTTGCATACAGCGCTAGAAGTGTGCTGGTAGGATTTGGTGGCCACGTTTCTAAGATTCTGCTCCCCAACAGCAGGGCAGAAGACAGCAGTAGGTTGCATGTGATAAAGTTTACGACCAGAGCCTTTAATAGGGCAATGTCACTTCTTTGCAGGGGGCTTCGTTTTCCCGCTCTTGTCGAGGAAGGTGCGCGCACGGCTGCGTGGGGGCAAGCTGATGCGCGTGTGCTCAGCGACGGCTTTCTAGCCTGATGGCCTGAAAACATACCCACGCATCCAAACACGTCCTGTTGCCAAGGGGTTTCTGATCCATCTCCAAATGTTGCAACTGATCTGAAGTTGGATTTCAATAACAAGCGGAGCGAAATGTCTGGATCAGAACCCCCTCTCTGTTCCACATTTGCATTCGGAGCTGGACCCAAGCTTGCTAACCCTGCTCAGTCTTGACTTCAGTCTTTGGCATTTCTTGCATTGAATTATGCAAACACACATACAAAAGAAACCTGGATTTTCAGGTGTTATTCACGAGCTCATTCACGCGTTGGTATAGAATAAAACAGGCCATTTTTCTATTTAATCACAGAGAAACAGAGCACCCAAGTCCAACTAGCAGCGATGTTAAGAAATATGAGGAAATAAGAAGATCCTGGTTATATATAAGTACACTTATATGTAAGTTATTTGTATATGAGTTGCTGGGTTTGTTTTGTTTTGTTTTTTTCCAGATGACATTTCCAGGCTAAGAAACCAAGCAGTCTTAAGTCCATTTTTCACAAGTATTTCAGTACTATGTCTTGGATGTTTAATGGATATACTTGTGTTGGGGAATGAATGAAGGAATATATATAGTTTTCTCCTTGGAAGAATCTCAGCTGAGATGGCTGGATGAAATCTAGACCTCAAAACAGCCCCTTGAAAAATTTCCCCTGATTTCACTGGGATTAGAACTTCACCTTGTTCACTCATCTGGATGCTTCAGCTATTGCCAGTTCTGCTGTGATAATCCTTGCAGATGAACAGAGGAACTCAAGTTTGTAGCATTTAATAATACAGCAACACAGTGGCTGGAACCAGATTCAGTGTCTGAGTCAGTTAAGCCTTAATTTAAACACTTAAACACTGTGTATTTTGAGTGTGGGCCAAGTCTTGTTCATGCCGAAATTATATGACAGAAGCCATGCTAAAATGTCAGCTCCAGCTAAGCGCCAGAATGCAGTGTAGCATGAAGAAGCCTGAACCTCTATTAGTCCTTAGCCCAAACTCAGTCACATGCCTGCTTGGGGACATCAGACCTCATGGCAATGTCCTGTGGTGTGCACTGGGCAAAGGAGACAGCAATGGGGCTGGGGCAGGGTCAGTAGGCCATGTGAGGCCATGCTGATCCCACTGCCAGGCTGTCTGCAGGTGCTGGAGTAAGAAGCTTGCATCCACCAGGATATCCGTCTCCAGGCCTTTCCATCAACAACTACCTTTTTCTTCTGGTGCTACATCAGAGCTCAGTGTGGGATCTACAAGCCAGCAGCATGTCAGCCTCCCCACTCGGGAGGGAACACAGCCCACCCTTTCAACAGCAGCAGGAGCCTGCAGCACATACCGCTGCCCAGGGGGCAATCTGGTGCCATCCCAAGGAGACGTGAGCGGGGACGCCAATTTTAAACAATCTCCCCAACAGTTATTGCCATTTTTGTATTATTCCGAGATAAAAGGGGCACTGCAGACCTGGGAAGTTAAAGGTTTGTATTAAAAATCGACTGTCTGCCTGGAAAATTATGGAGCTTGACAGATGGAGGATGAAAGGCTGCAACAGAAGAAAAACATAGGCCACCACCCTTGACACCGCTGACCACCCCGTTGCTGACAGCTTCTTCCCACAGCCTCGCTCTCTAAAGCACTTCCCACTTTAAGGAAATGTATCAGAACACAGGAGTTTATCTGCCCTGACCTCTACCCCCAAACTGAACCCTCTTTCATGTTAATTCTCTTCACAAAACCCACCACATGTAAGGTCCCTGCAGTGCTTTGGCTTATTTGGTTCTCATTATTATTTGGTGGTGGTTGTCGCTGTTACCTTATAGCAGATGAAGCCCTGATCAGCAAATTTTTGAAGCACATGAAATATGATGATTGGTTTGCCGCTTTCAATGAGTTGAAGGTGGAGAGCAAACCATATACTGCTGTTAGAGAAGCGTTTAATAAAAAAGAACAGATGAGAATGTCATTCCTAAATGGTTCGAATCAAGACAAAAGCAAACTTCCATGATAGGAAGGACTGACAGGTTTCCTCTGCTGGAAGCATATATTTGGGTTACCCGTTTATGTGGCACCTTTTCACATGTGTAGCTTAATAATTCTGAAGCAAAGTATTTCAGGGCCTGATCCACTGGCACATATAATATCAGTCAAGAGCCTGTCTATTCATAATTCAGCTTAGACTCCCCAAAACAAGGCAGGCATTAGAGAAATGAGCTACAATGAGAGAAATACTATATTCACACAGACAGTAATATCTGGAATAAATTTTTTCCAGCTCTAATGCAGAACTATTTGAGCCCATTTCCATTCTTTTACTGAACAAAATAATGGTCTGGACAACACCCCAAAACTTTACAAAGGAACTTAAGAAGGGTACTGTAATGTAATTTTAAACTCATCTGGCAGTTCTCCTGGCAATGTGAGGTCACAGCACAGCTGAAGAAAATTCATTCTTAAATATGAATGAATGCTTACAAGCCTTCCCCTCCCTCCCCTTTTTTTCCCCCCCAGAGTTGAATTTCTGCATATGATTCTCCTCTGTTGCTGACACTTAGAAGATACAAACAAATCTGGGAGCGAGGGGAGGAGCCCTCATACTGAACAGGAAGAACTGAAATAATAATTAAGATACCAGATTGTAGCACAGGAAAGGAGAATGTAACTCCTGGCTTTGGCCTCATTTTCTGTGTGACCTAGAGCTTCTCCTCCAGCAGAGCAGGAGCAGTAGCTGGCACCGTGGGAAGAAGCCACAAGCAGGGCAACCTGCACAGCACCTGGGAAGAATTAAGCATCTCGTTGCTCTTGAAATAGCTGGAAGGCCACTGGCTAATGTGATGTGCTGGACAGGGAAACATTTTAAACTCAACTTCTTGGTAGGGAGGGGTCCAGAAATCCCAGTCCAAGCTGCACTGAACAGATGTCAGATCAGGATGTTTGCCCAAAACCCTCTCCCAAATATATACAGCTACATTTCTTCCTATCAAAAACCAAAACAAACAAAGCATAAAGCAAGCAATAACAGAAAACAGAGCAGAGTTTACTCTCACAGTGCAGTTAGATGATATGGCTGAGCTAATCTAAAGCATCCCTGCTGTCAAAAGGGGAAGATTCTTCTCACTTTTCTTCTTCCTCCTCACTTCCTTCTAGCTCCACAGTTCCTCCTTTCTGCTGCTTGTGTCAGCTCTAGACCTCATCTGATTGGACAGTGAGAGACTGAGTAACCCAGTGAAGAACTGGCCCATCAAAATACAGTTTTTCCTCAAGATTAGTGATTTAAATTGCCTCAGCACATGGTCAGATGAAAGCAGAATCTGCATGAGACAGCAGCTGGGATCAGGAGTAGAGACAGACAGAGCACTTGGCTGTTGGGGGAGGTAACCTGTGCCTGTGATGCAGGATGTGCAACACAGATTTCATTCTTACCTCTAACTCAAGTTTGTTCAAACCCAGACATGGATATAGTTAAGCAAGGCTCCTAAGCTTCTATTTTTACTGCATTTTGCTCAGCCTCCAGTGCCAACGCATCACCATCGCTCTCCAAATTCCCTGTCCCAATGAAGGAGAAGCTGCCACGTTGAAGATGGGAACATCAGTGATTACAACTGCAGCAGGCAGTACAAAATGGGCACCAGTGGCAGGGGTAGCTGGCATTGGCACTGTGAGCTTGGAGCCCATTCCCATCTCGTGACAATGTGCTGGTATATATTTCTCACAGGACCTGATGGAGAGACTGAAGAGCTCGTCATTCCTATCACAGATACGTACAAGCTGATGTTCAAAATCAAATCTTGACTCTCTCTCAATCCATTCCAGAGTGGAGAGAGAACTTTGGCATTTTTATCCAACCATATTTTTCTTTTCCAGTCCTTGAGGTAGGGACTGGAACTCCAGTCTTCCCCCCCCCCCCCCAAATAAACGCCATCACCACAAGGCTACATACACTGAATAGGGATTTTGAGAATCTACATTTTCAACTTATGGTGGTAACGGAGTGTTTAGACACCAGGGATGCCCACCGTGTCAAAATACCACTTAGTTATACAACATAAAACAAATCTGACTCTTTTCATTTCTCAAATTGGCATTGAGATTTTGCATTGTAGAAGGACCCAGAGCTTAAGGAAGGATGTTCTACACATGGAAAAGGGTGGTGGGTTTTTTTTTAAAAGAAGCTGCGTAAAAATTTCTCGCAGTTCAGCACAACATGTTATTTGGACACAGGACCACCAGGGTGATGGGGCTGTTTTTCTTCTCCGTTCATCCATCTTTAAATCCATCACTTACTATAAAATGAACAGATGCTATTAACACTTCAGTGGATTTGTGCGGAAACTGTGATTCATTCTTAGCAGCAAGTTAATATAAACACATGAAACCGCCTTCAGTCTGCTTCCCAAGCCCTAAGAGGGCTCACAGAGTGAAAAAGATATTTTTTGCAGAAGATTTTTCTGGTTGTGTACCCATAATAATTGTCTAATTTAAACATGGATGCCAGTTGCTTGTAACTGAATACCTAGTGTGCCTTTTGCTATGGGATAAGGGGCTATAAACATTGGACTGAGTCATGGTGATATTTACAGTGGTGTAGATGTGAAGTAATTACACCAGGTAGGATTGAAGATGGAATCCTTCAGTAACTGAAGCCTGGAGGTGATAGGTATTTTTATACCTATATTCAGAGAAACAAACTGAAGCATAATCTTAGCCTAAGTCAGTGAAACAGTGACATAAACGACAAGAAATCTCTTGAATCCCAAACATCAGACAATTTTACACACAGCAATTTCTAAACTATAAATACTTGCAGGAAAATGAAAACAGAAGCTGTTTTTCAAATGGGCAGCAGAACAAGTGGATCTTTTCTGTACCATTTCAACTTCTGCAGTCATTCTAAATTCCAATTTCTGCTCTGTAAGGCATACTTCGAGGAGACAGGCGGCTTTACTTGTGGTCAAAGCCTGGGACACCCTGCCAAGTTTGTTTCATCCCAGCAACGCAAAACTTCCTGTATAGCCTTGGTCAAGTCATGTTATCACTCAGTTTCCTACCTGTGAAAATGAGCCTAATAACATAATTTGCTCTCTCCGTTGCACCATTTAGATTATTCATGTATTTCTCAGGGTAAGAAAACTACCACAGGGCAGTAAGCACCAAAGAGCTCTCTCTTTAACTGCAGGCTGTAAGCTTTTCTATGATACAGATAACTCTGACTTAGAATAATTGATTTGGGGTGGTGCTAATTATTCTGCCACAAAATATTATCAGAAGTTGAGACAGCCAGTATTTACTGTGCCAAGAAATGAGGATGAATGACAGGCCATTTTATTGGTGTATATATATTCAACAAGATACTGTTTGAAGATGCCTTGCTCAGTGCTCTGCAGTATGCTGGGGCCGAAACCAAAAGGAAAAGATTCTAAAATAGGTGATAGCCTGGTGGCTGAGGAATTAATCTGTCATGCTGGAAAATGATAAAGGTAGACTTGAGACTGGATCCCCCATCCCTTACATAACTGGTCCAACCAGCACCAGATCATTTTCCAGCATTTTGTTGTCCTTTTCAATGAAAAATTCCAAACCATCTTGAATTTGTCCTGCTAAAGAAGCGAATACTTCCAGACGCTTTAAAACTTTGTTAGGATGGAAAAAACCACCTCCTCCCATCTCTTAATTACCAGTACAAGTCCCTAATGCAGTCCAAGTCTAAAATCCCCTGTGTTTGTGCCTGGCCACTGGAAATATCACAGGTATGAAAAAATTTCATGCAATTATGCGATTCAGGACACTTCCCAGACTTTTGCTCTTTTCTCTTAATTGTCAGGTTCTGTTCAAATACATGAAGTCTGTAGCTCTTTCCTTTGTGTGAATAGCTTTCTCAATCCCTATACAACTTAATATTCTGTTGCCCTATTAAGCTAGCCATGCAGAAAACGGTTTCTAGCCAAATAATAGGAATAGCAAACGTATGAACTCTATACCTCAATGAGGTGTTAACTTCAAAGCCTTGTTATTTGGGAGTTGGGGCCATTTAAATGCTGACATTATTAGGCAAGGAAGTCTAAGAAACAAGCACTCAGTGGGAGTCAAAGATCTTTTTAAAAAGCATTTTCTTTATGCTCATCACCCCCCAATTCATTTAGGATGGGCTCCTGTTCTATGCCTACACGTTTCCTAATTAAGACTTCTTTCCTTGCCACAATGTTTAGGTTAGAAGGAATCTGAGGCTCTCCATGTACCCCCTTCATGATTGGCATATTTTTTTCTTTCCCCTCTCCCATCTCCTTGGTTGTAATTACATTACAGTGGCTTATCTCTCCATCAAAGGATGGGTAAGTGGTCCCTTTATAAAACTGCTCTGAGCAGCTGTTGGCCAGTCAGGGAACACTGAGGCCTGACCAGAGCTCCGCTCTCCCCAAAGGGCTTATCTATATTGTGCCGCATTGAATGCGATGTGAATCGGTGTAGACAAGAACAAATAGCATTCAGCACATGTCAGCTAAGTGCAGTTTTAGCCTGGCCTCATCAGTGTTTAATCATGATTAGCTGACATGCACAGTTTATTGTGGTCTTCACCAGCTAACATATTGCGACCAGTATTACGTCAATTACTTAGTTACCCAAAATTACATTCAGACATGAATTAAATCCTGCCGTTTGTGTAACTTGGTCGAGACCCAGTAACACACATTTGCCTTTTTGAGATCTAGGTAGCAAAGGCTCACGTGTAGGTTTGAGCTTGATTCTTATCACAGAAGGATGCAAAGCCTCTGGACTATCTCCTCCCACGGCAACAGCAAGGCACGACTGGTCCACGTGTAGGTATCTCAGACGGGCTGCAGACTCGGTTTGAGTGCTGAAAGCGATGAGGTCAGAGTAGCACAGACTTCAGCTGTCAACTAGGCAAATATTTGCTCATGGTTTCAGGTAGGTAATATCATCTGTAGCTTACCCAAAGCCCAAGGTGTTGCAGCTTTCCTGCTACCAAAAGCCATGCTAGCTAAAGCGGTGCGTGTTGCGATGACACATCTGACTGCAGCTTAGGTACAGCCTAGGAAAGAAGGTGCTAATTGAGGCACTGTCATGAACTGTCTCAGCCCTGCTAGGAGAAGAAATGGTATTTATATTCTAAGTGGTATGAAATAATACTCCCTTATTGCTTAAATTCTTGCGTCACATTGAAATAAGGTCTGCACAGAGCACAGAATGAGCCCTATATTTGCAGCAGCAGTTTCACACAGGCTCCTTAACGGGTTTCACTGGAGCTGCCCATTCATGCAGCTTTGTATTTTCCCCATTCAGGGACAATTCCAGCTTCAGTTCCAAAAGTAATACACTCTTGGCAAAACACTCTGCTGATACTGATGTACTCAAAATCTTTCTGTATACTCAGCATCTTTCTATAACTGAATACCCACATCCAACTCATCAACAGTAACCTATGGCTTTTTTTTTCCTTCTTTTCTTTCTTTCTAGAAATCACACGTATGTGGCACCAGGTGAATGACAGAAATCGTAACACGTGTATCTATCTGGCCCAAATCACTTGCAGGGATTTCACAGAGGCAACCATAGTAGGCAGTTGCTAGTTTTTCAGCTGGAATCAGAGGTTCCATTCTATTTGTGCACCCTATAACAACATAGCCAATGTATGTATTATCCGTCTGAGAAAGAAAATGTCCTATGGGCCCTTCTGCATCTGCTGAGCTTGCGTGTTATGGGGTCGATGGAAGATCACCTCTTCTAACGGTGCCTGCTCCTCCTGATGCAAAGACATGTGGTTTGGGAACAAAAGGCATTATTCAGTGCTTGGAAGCAGAACACTGGCATCTATGTTTTATAGACTATTTGAAGCTTGAGATTTTTAGGGGTCAGCAGCCTCCCCAACCCTTGTGTTCCTTTTGCCGGCACCCCTTGGGCAGGACAACTACAACAGGGACGGTCTTTTTGAAACCTGGGGATCCTCGGGCCCCCAGAACTGACAGTTACTGTGTGCAGGAAAATTCTAAGTCATGTACATTTGAGACCACATCTGGTGTATTTACTGTAAGCACCCCGACCACACTGAGGCAATGTTTAAAAGCTACAATATTTTCAACCAAAACACCATGAATCAGTCATCTGCTCTTTAAATTTTTTCCTTCCTAACACAGAAGATTGCTAAAATATTAATGCATACATTTTCTTTCATAATCTTCCTCTTCCTCCCAGCCTGAATCCGAGGAGCAGGAAAGTGTAATATGCAAACCCAGAAATATTTGTTATAT
The DNA here is from genome assembly GCA_025331215.1 of Actenoides lindsayi. NCBI lineage: Eukaryota > Metazoa > Chordata > Aves > Coraciiformes > Alcedinidae > Actenoides > Actenoides lindsayi. The sequence goes on along the minus strand of WTSP01018212.1, from coordinate 266,095 downwards.
TTGGATGTCTGACTAGAACTCCCAGTTGTGGTATTGCTGGATGATTCCAGGCAAAGAGAAGCAAGCTGCTCACCAAAGTTAAAATCTGGCAGCAATTCTCCTTCAGCTTACTTTGGTATATAGCAGGAATTTCTCCTCTCTAGTCAGTGGAATGGTACCACGGGGGTAAATTAGAGGAGAAGCAACTCTTCTGTGTGTAATAAACAGCAGTGAGAAAAGAAAACCCTGCAGGAGGTGAATGTGAATTGGGTAATATGAGAAAAATAATATAGCCTACAGGAATAAACTGATGCTAGTATGTTAAAAATAAATAAGACCAAAACTGTCCTTACTCGGTCTAGGACTACCAGGTCTAAAGCCTGCTGAATTCAAGAAAAGAAAATCCTACTGCTTTCAACAGAGTTTTGAATCACTGAGTAAGAAGCCTAAAGAGCCTTTCCTGCTAATGTGTGGAGCAACTTCATCCTCCTCTTTCACTGCTTTTCCCGTGCCCTGGGGTGGGCAGGATCCCTAGAACCTGTGTGTGGATAAGGTGCCAGGTTGCACCAATGGTTTTGAAAAGCCGACATTAAGAGAAGAGCCAAAAGCCAAGCAGAAAAGTACAAAAAGCACTATCACCTTACTAAAAAGAAGGCTAGGGAAAAAACAAATATGGGAAGCAGAGAATGCACTGGGCAGATTATCAGTGGAGCAGTCATAGGGATACCTGGAATCTGAAGTGAAACAACTGGAGACTAAAGAAGTGAGCCTGCATTTCAGTTATTAAGTGTTAAGCCCTGTCTCCTCCTCACCTCAGTATTGACTGCTGTGATGTTGTATTATAAGCCCCATTTAGATCAGGGTAAAGCTCATACTGCTGTTCTAGATATGCGTCAACTTATCAAGTGTTTCAGCAGAAATGTCAAACCCTATTTTTTCTGAATATCTGCATCATTTCTCAGGGGAGCTAATCCAAGGAAGTTTTATAGCCTGCACTATAGAGTGGGTAATGAAGGTGATAATGAAGTAGCATCACATGAAGGATTTCCAGATTTATAAACTCTGGTTTGATTCTTCCCATTTTACAGAGGGGTCACTGAGGCAAAGGGAGTGCTTTTGTTCCACCACAAATGGAGCCTCCAAGAAAGTCATAATTAAGCAAACTGCTCTTGAAACACTGTTAATGCTTTATCATTAGCACATACTTCCTCCCCAAAGATGTGGTTATTTAAACAGAGAACTGGGGTTTGTCTGTGTTCATTCTAGCTCTGCTTTTAAATGTGTCCACCTCTGCAGTCAGAGCACACAGCCCATCCAGTGCCATGTCAAATCAGTGCAAAAAATTAAGGCCAGGCTGGGCCTTAGTTCTACAAGATTGTCTCATCCTGGTGTTAACCGATTTTTCCTCTTGCTGAGCTCTATCCCCAACAGTGCCTCCTGTTGTTAAGGATTGTGCTGAACTGCACTATCAGCGAACCTTCAAGCCTTACAAAGAAAGAGAGAACATGAATTAGCTGAAATAAAAGACCTTGGCCAGATTGCTTTGTTGGATAAAGCACCTTTGTTGTAAGTATGTGGGAAAGGAGAGTCCAACCACAGCTCATCCAGATTCCTTAGACACACACGCCCAGTGATATGTATTTGTGAATATTTTCCACATTTATATCTGCTAACTAAAGTAACCAGTTTTTACTTGTTTAATTACTGCTGAAGAAAGAGGAACTGTCAGTGCTTTAAGAGTTATGCCAAAGCACAGGGTGGGTTCTCTCTGATTCATATGCTGCATGGCTACAGAAACCAAGACCCAGCATCAGGAATGCCAAGCAGTTAAAAAAGAACCAAAAGCAGCCATCCAGCTCTACAACATATTCTTTAATCTAGCTCTCTCGTTAAATTAATGTTATTCCTAACTTTCCCAGCAATTTAGCAGTGTATCAGCCATTTTATCAAAACACAAGGAAACAGGAAGACCTTTGGGGGGTGAAAGTATGGGACCTAACAGACCGTGTTATGCTAATGAAGTTTTATGCCTCTTATTTTCCAAATGAAGCAAATGAATGAAAGTCATCCCAGCACTGACTTTCTCTCTTTAGCTTCATTGGTACACAACCTTACCACAGGAAGTGGATTAAATAAATACACATGATTGTTTTCAAAACAGAAAAAAAAAAAATCCCTTCTACTTTGCGCACAGAAAGGCATGAGGATGACCCATAAACCCTTCTGAAAATCACCACCACCACTAAAAAAAAATGCCTCAAACCCACACGGTCCAGGAGATTATTAAAAAACTTGGCAGAATTTGGTCTTTCCGTTCCCACTGAAGACTTAAGTTGATGGAAAAGTGCGGATGCCAGTTGCCTTCTCTATATGTCCACAAACTGGTCCTACATCTTACAGGAAGAGTGGGAGACGACAGACAATAAGAAAGAAAAGTTGGGGTTTATTCCATGGACATTTGAGTGGATTAGTACCAGACTGGAAAATATGCTGCAATAAAGCTCCATAACATTATTACCATAATGACATCTGCACCTGGCTGTGTGAGCACCTACATCACGTTAGAGGAGATACAGAGGGAAACAGACACTTCTAGATGCACACAAATGCAGTGCTTAGCCTTCAGCTGAATTTGCACGGTGACCCTGAACGCTTCCAGGGGCCTGAAATTTCTGCCCAGACGTATTGTTCCCATGCTTGTTATCTCTTGTCTATTATTAGACTATACCATTTAACCTCTTTGCTCAGTTTTTCCATCTGCAAAATGCAGCGAGCAATATTTACCTTTCTTGCAGGAAAGTTTTGGGATTAAAGAGCTGAGAGTGCTGCCTCTCACCGTGGTCTGACTGGGGAAAATACTAGACAGATGCATAAAACAAGGTCAGGGTTCTGAAGCTGGATAGTCACTACTTCACATAGTGAAGGACTGTCTGGTGGACAGGAAGAGGTAGACACTTCTCCTGGGACCTACAAAAAGTACCTGTCTAAACCTAGGGATTTCACATCTAGAACCACACATTTGATATGCCTTTTTAAGCCCTCCTGCAATTTACTCGTCACAGTATCCAAGACAGGTAAATTAATATAATTACAACCATCTCACACTCGGGAAAACTGGGACACAGCAAAGAAGCAGCTCATTGTCACCACCAGCCTTCGAGTTCAGACCTTTCTAATTGGTAAATCACTCGCCAGAAAACACTGACTCAAGCTAGAGTTTCCTAGCGTAGGATTCAACCCCACACCCTGAGATTAGCCAAGTGTCCCCGAGGTTATTCTGAGGTAAATCAGGAATCATCTTATTTGAGTGAAATTACACTGTCGAAACAATGTGAAAGAGAGAAGGGTTTAGTTCTACAAGTCTTGCACCTTGCAAGCTCATGTGACAGTCTAGACAGTGTACTTTATGCTGTGCTGACATGTATATAGAGTAACAGTTGAAGCAAGAAGCTTCCTTCCCATGATTCGAGGAAGAACAAGAAGAGCAGTGTTCAAGTATGTTATGTCCTCAGCCCATACTGGTGGTGCCAGTATGAATTTCCCAGGGCCAGGTTCAAAATGCAGTTGTGCCCTTGTGAAGTTAAAGTGACTCCCCTGGAGTCAATTATCCCAGGCTTTCCCTTAACCTCTACAATTAGAGCCAAAATGCTGTTGCCACAGTTGCGTACTGGAAAGTAAACGTCTGTGTTCAGCACAATATGATTATTTCTATGGCAATTGCAGCTTCGGGGGGCTGCAATACTTGCTGTTCAGAAGACAAGCAATGTGTGTTGCTAAAGTCACAGTCGAGGAGCTGGGGAGTACACAGCAACAAGTGAAGGGGCGGAGAAGTCAATAGTAGAGGAGCAGAACAAGTTTTGAAAGTGAGTTTTGCTTAATAACATCTCCTGTACGGGAGAAAAACTGCACTGTCAGTGGGGAGGAAAGATTAGGCAACTTTCATCGCCAGAAAGGTCGTCCCAGAGAAAAGTGCTGTCTAGGAGACTGCTGTGCAGAATCCAGTCCTTTTTCTGCCCCGAGCGTATCAGATTTTTGAAGGTTTTGTGCAAGGCTTGAAACAATTTCCACTGCTAAATGTAAACAAGGCTTTCAGATAGTCCTGTGATGTCGGGATGTAAAGACCAAATGAGATCCGTTTACACAAGCAAAATGAATATTTAAATAAAAAGCAGCCACCATCAAAAATGTTTTAAAAAAATGCTGTTTTGGTTAATGCAACATACTGTATTTCTGCCAACATAGGCAGTTTCTGATCAGGACATGCCGTGTTTTCCTCTGGAGACTTTGCAGGCAGGGTGGTCTTCCATGAGGGACGGGAAAGGGCTTAGTTAACATTACACATCTTTCATATATGCAGGCTGGTAAATGTAAGGCATTACAGCTGTGCAGTTTGTCACCAAAAACTAAGTTGAAAGGAGTCTAAATACAGGGGACTGACAAGAATATGACCTAGTCACTTTCTACACCTTCTATTCCCCCAACGCCCCGCCCTCCCCAGCCCCACCACACACTACA